>APFE030145568.1:32140-79126 GCA_000404065.3 Pinus taeda | reverse complement strand
AAGTTTCTAATTAAAGAGAAGATAGAGACGAATTGCAGCAGATGGTTTTCACCCACATTGGGTTTCCACCTTATATCTTGTGTTCTTGTGTGTGATTGTCTTCTGCTCTGTTTTAATGTTTCTGGTTATTGGTTATTTGATTCTGATACACAGATTAACAATCAACATCTGAAAGATAAAGTAAATTATAAGTTTGCATAGTATACGCGAGTTTCCTTCTACATAGTTGCGGGTTTAATTAACTAAAGTAGCGTATATCATTTGGATTTGAAAAAGGAATATTTGACTTGATAATACTGATTCACCCCCCCTCTCAGTATTATTTCCAACACCTTAGTTTCTTTCCTTAGCCCAAAAAAGCTCCAACACCTGCGAAACAAGCAAAGCTCAGGTCATTTAGTTCATCACAAAACCCAAAAAGAAGTGAAAAAGTCCAAAAAACAGAGTTTAAAGATAAAGTCATTTGTAAAACATTATGTAAGTGGGTTTCATGAGCCAAAATTTCAAAAGCTCTTAGTTTATAAGCAATTCCTTCATTTGAAAAGATCATTTGTAAAAGAGAAGCAAGGCAGAGCAATTTTGGTGAGCAAGTGAGAAATTGGACAAAAAATGCACTAAGTTGCTAGGCGCGGCGCACTGGGCAGGAGGCGCGGCGCATACAGCCGGCGCAACGCACTGGGCCTCAACACTCAGTTCATTTTTGCAGGGGCGCGGCGCATTGGGTTATATGCGCGGCGCACATAGTCAGAGAGCCCGAACATGCCCAAACTCGCTCCAATCGCCCCAAATCGCATGGATCGGTCTTGTGACAAGTAGGTAGAGCCTCCATCATTGTTTTTTATCGAAGTTTGGTGCTATATCATGGTGGTTGATGAATGGTAAATGTTTATCGAAAATCAAACCCTACCATTTGAAATTCCAAGAAGCTTGTTGCCTAGGGTTTGATTAACTAATTTGCTACCAAGTCTATCATTCCTCCATCACTCCCTTCTCCCATTTGTCCCTTGATTTCATTATTCCCTAAGTTCCCCTACCCCCTAAATTCACTAATCCTCTACCCAAGTTTCCTTTCCCAAAATCCCAATTGTAAGTCCCCAAACCCTAATCCTATGCAAAACTCCCAAACATCCCATATTTCCCAAACTAGAATCTATCCCAACAGTCCCTAAATCCCCCACTATTTTTCCCTCCCCTTACAGCCCCTCATTTCACTTTTCCCCTTGGTAGCAAAGGTCAAACACATCATCAAAGGCAATGCAAGACAGTTTGACATATCAGCACCTATTTCACAAAGACAGTTTATCTACCAGCAGACATGGCATCTGATCCTTCATATGATTATGAAGAGGCGACCCAAAGTGACTCACCTACAGAAGGACATGCACCCAGGAGGCCTCATAGAGGTGGCAAACATATCAGAGAAGAACCAACCACTCTTGTTGAATTGCAGGCCTACCCTCTTGCCATCTCTTGTTTCCAACATCAGTCATGTTATGAATTTTGTGAGAAGGTTGCTAGCATTCAGTTTCAACATGAGTTGGCTCGTTTGTTTGTACTGCATTTACATGGTGATCAAGTCACTCTAGATGGTGTCACTTTCACATTAACACCAGAATCCATTTCAATAGCAACTGGCATACCTAACATTGGAGAGCCATGGAACAAGAGGCAGAAAATTGACCGGCAGAACTATGAACCGTATATTAAGCCCGGCTTCTTGAGACAGCTCAAGAGAGTGTTTCCTTTTCGATACCTCAGAGATGAATATGCCCCTTTAATGAAATTGATCATGAAGTATTTCAGCTGTGAGGGCATGTTCTCCCGTTTATATGCTTATCATATCAGGGTGCTCATGCATTTTACCTGGGTTCGGATGATGAACATTCCTTACTTCATGTGCCGAAATATTGAAAGGATGACCACTCTAGTGCAGCACAAGACTCCTGAGAGCAGTTTAACAGTATTTATCATTTTGCTCTTATTAAAATTGTGGTTATTCATCAGCTTGGCTTGCAGGGCACCACTTGGGATGATTTTATCTCTCGTGAGTTTTTCACAGCTCCTCAGGGACCTTCAGAAGTTTTGCATGAGACTGGTGAACCTTCTTATCAGCGTGAGGGTCATGAGACACAGGTTGCCAGTATGTCGGTGTTTATTACTTATCAGAAGGGCACCAAGCAGTTGTTTGCAACAACAAAGCGAGTGTTACCTCCACTTCCGACATCAATACCACAGGTTCAAGATAAAGGCAAGAGGCCAATGCAGGATGAGGGGCCTTCAGGTGAGCACGACTTTATTCTTATTGAGGATGATGATACACACATGGGCCCGCAAAGCACAAATCTCAACGAGATCATCCAAGAGCAACAGACAGAAATCAAAGCCTTGTCCCTCAACTTAGAGAGGGCAAAGTGGATTATAAACTACTTGGAGCAAAGGAATAAGCAGCTTGAGGACCAGCAGGTGATCATAGAGTTACAAAACATTCGGGAGAATCGCCAAGCTGCCCAAAGGAGGAGGGTGGAGTTCACTTCACTTGAGCAAGAGATCAACGCTAATCGGGAGTCTTGGCTCGAGAGAGTCAACATCCACTTAGAGAGACTGTTGGACAAGGCCGACAAGGACAAGGCATTGTTGAGACACATGGCTTTTCATTACATGGCAAAGAATAAAGTTTGCAAGACGCGAATAAGGAGTTTAAAGGCAAAATTAAGGAAGGCATCAAAGAGGCAAAAGAGGCAAAAGGAGCATGATTGACTTCAGATATTGGCCGAGGCGTCCTTGGCTCAACATAGCTCTTGATAAAGAAGGTCCAGCCCAAATTTCAAAAATTTGGAGCAATTTTTGCATTTTGGAAATTTTTTTGCACAAAAAACAGAGTTTTCATCCCTATGCGTCGCGCCACGTGGCGCTCGCTTTTGCTAGAGGGATCCAAATCACAAAAACTTTGCATTTTTGGATTTGTCATGAAAAGTTTTGCTTGCATACCTATGGCCAAGAAATTTGGGCAGGTTTTGAGCCCTCAGAGAGGTAAAAAACACTCAAAAAATGACCTCACTGCCCCTATTTTGACACACAGGAAGCAGTCTTGGGAGATTTGATTTTTGACAGGGCAAATGAAGGCCAAATTGAAAAATTCCACTTAGGTTGGAAAGTAGACAAACAGACCTTTCCAACAAGTACACTTGGAGCTAATTTGGACACCGGGAAGGCCTCCAAAAGTGGGTCCAAACAGGCGCGGTGCATAGAGGAAAAATTGCAGTTTGACCAAGTTTTGCTCTATTTTTTGCCCAGCTTTGCTTAGTTTGACTTTTTCACTTTCCTAATGGCAAATTTATGATGTAATTTGATGAACATTGATGGATCATGATGTAAATATGTTAGATTTTTACTTGTAGAGGTAGATTCATCAGTTTAGAGGTTGTTTGAAACTGAATGAATCAGTTTCCTTGTTTCTATAGGCATGCTGTTATGTTGCCTAGTTTCTAGTTCTTAGTTTAGGATCAGTTGGATCAGCTCCTAAACATGTGAGCTCGACCCCTAGAGGCAAGGATGAGCTATGTTTGTCTATATTATGTTGTTTTTCAGTCATTAGCATGGTTGGACTTTGAGAAAGCCTTGAGCTCCATTGTACACTCATATCAGCATTTTGGCTAAGGAATTGAGACCAGGGTTTGCAGCGCTCTTTGGGATCCATGTGGCAATTTGTCTTGGTACAATGCTTTCTTTCATAATTGTGCATTTGCTTATGTGTTTATGTATGTCATTCTCTATCTTGTTTCTTCTTAACTAAACAAACAAGAGTGTAAGTAGAATCCATTGAAAATGCAGTGCTCTACTTGAGGTTTGCTTTAGTTCTTTGATGTTTTCAGCTGTTTGGAGAGGACCCATGATTTTCCGTGCCCTCTTCAGCTCCTCACCTATCTACTCCTTCCATCTCATTCGATTTTAAGTGCCAAAAACAATTGCCTACCTTGCCCCATTGAGACCTCTGCAGGACTGTGCCTCATTCCCCGCACCCCAAAATCCGCCTTCTCATCTAAGCCAACAATTCATCAATTCATTCCAAAATTTCTTGTGCACATATACCTAGCCTAAGATCAGTTGTTATATCAGTCGATCTCAAGCCCTTAGTGATCATAATTCGCTGAGATTGACCCGGAGAGAGCCCGCTCCTGACTTGGTAGGGCTAGCTACCAAGCTGAGCGTGGTTTGATGTGGACCTAGAATCTTACGTTTTCAACCTGAGGTAAATCTAGGCTCTAAAACAGCCTCTTTATCCACGGCCTGGGAGGGAGGCCGACTTTTTGGGTCGACTCTCGATTAAATCAAGAGTATAACGATTAAATCGTGATTTTTCCTTTCTGAAAAAGTCGCCAAAAAGTCGAGGGATTAAATCGTTTAGTTTAAAAAGTCGCATTTTTAGGACTAAATCGTGATTTTTTGCAAACCTTTCTCCACACTGGTTACTTCATATAAAATAACTTAATAGTGTAACATTAGTATTGGAAGAAGTTATTTCCAAACACAGCAAGCATACCAAATCTTTCATGGATGATAATGGTGGTAGTGGTTTCAATCATTTCAAATTCTAAACTAAAGATTTAGAAAACTCTAAACTAAAGATTCAACAAGTGATAATTAAAGTGGAAGAATCCCTAGTCCAACTTGAATATGAGTGAATCTACAATAAAAGAGATCAAGAGGGAACTTGATGGGATAAGAAAATCTTTTAGATGAACAATGACAATTATGTGAGTGATGGATAGATCACCAGGGGGACAAAAAACCCTCAAGCAGGTGGATTAAGCATGACATAAGACTTAAAATAAGGATGACCAAGGGTATGTGTGCTATTTGGATATTTAAACTATGTATAGTTTTCATGGAATTTTAACTTGAAATTGATGATTTAAATGGTTGTACAAACGGTAATATCTTAAGAACGAATTTCTCTAAAATTTCTTTGGAGAAGGAAGAATATATGATGAGAGATTAAGGCTCAAGATGATGAAGCTCATTTGAAATTTAACAATGTACTTAGATGAGTATACCTATAACTTACTAATAGAAAGAACCAGAAATGATTATTGAAAAGTGATTGGTATCTTGATGAAAACATGACCCTAATAGTACTAACGAGAGAACATATATCCTAGATGGATGTTCAAACAAACAAAATTGATTTCTCTGATGAATCATGATAAGAATGTTTACAATGTATTATTCTATATTTGATAAGTATGGAGATGATTCTCATTGATAATGTTTCATGATATGATGGTATGAGGATAAAGATGCACATGTGGTTCTTATTCATTTAGTTTGATATGATAATGATGTTGTATGTTCATGATGGATATGATATCCATAGGGATTATGATGTTACAATAAAATGTGTATTGACATCTGGTTTATTTACTATGTGATGTCATGATATATCTTTGATACATATATGTTGATGTTATAACTTATGATGGTATTTCATAAGGTGAAGCGTGCGGTAATTGCATGCAGATTTTATGACATACAAGAGTATGCAATAATTTTTACTATTCAGAATGTGGTGATTAACAATGGTGTTATGTTATCATGATGACATGCAAGAGTTGGCATGTCGATTATTTTCTATGATACTATGATTTTAACTAATGCAGTGGCTGCATGTTAAGATGTGGTGACTGACAGGAACTCGACGAATGGGCCAAGAGGGGCGATTTATTTGATGATCTTGTGGAAGCCCATACCTGTGAGGGAGAATATGTAACACCATATGGGCTGGAGACAAACTCAATCAACACTACATATGCCAGTGGTTCCTTTGTCTAGTATAGCTCTTGATGGATGATAGCTCTTGAGGGGCTATGGGACCATCTTGAGGAGGCCAAGTGCCTGATATTGTAAATTAGGTGCTTAGTATTGGATTGGGATGCCAAAGTCTGGTGGGGGTGTAAGGACTTCGATGCCTGGGGTTGGGCGCCTTAGTAGTTGTGGAGGGAGTGGGCCAACCTTGCAAGATGCCCGGAGTCATTGAGTATCGTACTGGATGGCCTGCCTTGGGGCAGATGAGGTCTGAGTCGGGCACGAGCCTTGGGGCCAGCCTTGGACTAGGATACAGACCGGGGAGGCTTATGCCTAGTTCCAAAAGTGGGAAAAAGGACAAAGATTCCTTGAGATTTCCCAGTTGTTGTGAAAACTTTCGATGCCTGCTGGTTATACTAGTTCAACAGAAGGTGTAGGGAAAACATGAAGTAATAAATAACTCAATAAATAAAATGTTAAATAATTCAACTTAATAAATAATATAATATATATTAAAATGTAAGAAAATAAATGATAAACAATAAAGAAAAGATAATAATAGTAAATAAATAATAAATAATGAAGAAAATATAATAATAATAAATAAATAACAATACTAGAGTTCTAAATAAATATAAATAAAAATAAACTATAAAAATAGTAAAAATAAGTCAAGTTAACAAAATTACAATAAAATAAGAAAGAGTTAAGTTAAGAGAACTATAAAAATAGTAAAAATAAGTAAAGTTATCAAAAAGTAAAAATGAATAAAATAAGAAAGAACTATATTAAGAGAATTACTAAATTAAGTTAAACTTAAAATAAAGAAATAAAAGTTGCATGTTGACACATGGAATGTGTGCATGCGGTTCCCCTTCCAATATTTGCTCCATTTAATAGACAGTGAAGAAGATGAGAGATCATTCCATGATTCCATCATCCTTTCTCTTGGGAGAAAGTGTTGTGAGACAAAGGATTCCCTGGCAGTAGTACGTTGATTGAGGGCTCGAGGGTGGCCAGTTGTAGCAAGATTTTGTGCAATTGAGCCTATGGTTGGGTGGAGAGTCGTCCCCAAAACTTTGTTGCGGTTAGCAGGATTCAAATAGCGTTCAACTCCGAAATCACAAGTAAGGAATATCATCGCCACAAGTAATTTGTCTCTGCTCATATTTCCAAAATTCGATGTCAAATAGTTGATAAATTGCATATTGATTATAAATCGCATGATTAATCTATTAGCCCTCCAAATTTGAGGCAATTCCCATGGCTAGTTTGAGAGAAATCTCAAGCCCTAGCTCTAATATCGATTATATCCTTAAACCTCTTTGGTTAGTGGCATTCCCAAGGTCATTTGCTCTTGAAAACTCAAAGGAAGTTAATCATTTTTTTGGCCTTTCTCACCCTTGCTTGACCTAGTAATCACATTGAGGATCATTCTCTTGCAATCATCATGATCCCTAGGCCTTGCTTGCATATTTCCCTTGGTCTCTCTAAGGGTTTCAAGTCCATATATGGTAATCAACTTACAAAGCCTTTAGAGAGGTCTTGCCTCTTTAGGAAGCCTTAGGTTTAGAGGTATCTCTTGTAATTGAATAACCTTTCCTCCTAGGTCTAGATCTCCTCATAGGCCTTTCTTGGAGAGCCATTAGCTTCTACTTGAAGCATTGAGCCATCATTTGAGCCTCTCCTTTGAATGGGCCTTGGAAATCACACTGTACCTTGCCATTGGTCCTATCATTCAAGTGATTTCCCTTATATCGAGACTCCTCCCATCGGTGAAAGTCTATAAAGAGCAAGGAACACTGACTGAGGTGACAGTGGTTCTTTGTCCCATAGTTGTCATTTGGTCTAGTAGTTGTCCCTTAGGTACCCCTCCTAGGACCCCTGCTAGATTGAGTGGTAACAAGGTCTTCAGTCGTTTTCAGGAGTTTAAAGCTCTAATGGAGAATTTGACAAACAGGAAGGTGAAGGTTCTTCAGTCATACAATGGAGGCAAGTACACAGGTAAATCCTTCGAGGCGTTCTGTACTAGGGAAGGGATCAAGATAGAGTGGACAATTCATTACAACCCACAGCAGAATGGGGTTGCTAAGAGGAAGAATTGTTCAATATCAGAGGCAGCGAGGGCCATGTTATATGACCAGGATATTCCACGATACTTACGAGTAGAGGCATGCAATATTACAGTATATATCCAAAACAGGGTCCCACACAAGGCGTTGGGAAAGATGACATGGAGGAAGCATTTATTGGGAAGAAGCCAGATGTTAGCCACTTCAGGATATTTGGCAGCGTAGCATGTTGTCACATTCTAGGGGATACACATTCCGAGTTGGATCAAACTACAGAGAAGGGGTACTTTGTTGGGTACAGTGAGACTTCCAAGGCATATCAGATATTCATTTTAGGGACAAGGAGGAATATTGTTAGGAGAGATGTTCGATTCATGGAGGACAAGGCATATAGGAGGTCCAAAAATTTGCCAACAACAGTTGATCAAAGTGACCAACCAGCCGAAGCTCCAAGGGTAGAACAGCAGGTTCAGGAACAGGAAAGTACGAATACAGTTACCAGTACAAGAACAAGCTCAGGTGCAGGTGTTCCTGAGAGTTCGTAGAGTATGGAGCAACAAAAGCAACAAATCTGAGAGATGCATTAGGAGGATGTGGAAGTCCAAATTCCACCATCTACAGTTGCATGGAGGAGTCGAGGTTCAACAAACACTCAGGTATGCTCAATAGTTTGTGGGAGCTCCTAGGACGAGCAGTAGGATGCGGAGACAACCAGAGAGGTACACTAGCTACATGGCATTAGTCGGTCAGTTAGTAGATAGTGATCCTTCCAACTATTAGGGGGACACACAGTAGCAAGTGTGGCGAGATGCGATGCTTAGGGAGTACACCTCGATCATGCAGAACAATATGTGGGAGGTTGTGCCTAGACCGACATATAGGGTAGCAGTTGGATCACACTGGATCTTTAAGATCAAGAACGATGCAGATGGCAACATCAAGAAATACAAGGCGAGGTTTGTGGCCAAGGGGTTCTCTCAGAAGGGGACAATAGACTACGAGGCAACATTTGCTATTATGGCAAAGTACACTTCTATACAAGCCATGATCTCATTAGCAGCACATATGGGATGGAAGGTCTATTAGATGGATGTCAAGACAACATTCTTTAATGGTGAGTTGGAATAGGAGGTATACACAGAGCAACCAAAGGGCTCTGTAGCACACAACAGTGAAACCCATGTGTGCAGGTTTGAAGAGAGCTTTGTACAAGCTCAAGCAGGCTCTCATGGCGTGGTATGAGCACATAAATAGATACTTGCATGGAATGGGCTTCGTGAAAAGTGAGGTGGATGCAAAACCTCTACTACTCAGTGGTTGGGGGTGAGATTCTCATTCTTGTTCTATATGTGGACGACTTGTTTCTAAAAAGTTCATTGGGACTGATAAAGGAGTGCAAGAGGGACCTTGCAGCAGAGTTCGAGCTGAAGGATTTGGGGCTCATGCACTACTTTCTAGGCATGGAGGTGTGGCAGACAGAGGAGGAAATTTTCCTTAGGAAAGGAAAATACTGCATCGAGATCCTAAGGAGACTTGAGATGGAGGATTGCAGAGCCATGTCTACACCCATGATAACCAATTGGAGGAAGGTAGATACAACCAAGGAGAGGGATGTGGACCCCACTCTCTACAAGAAGTTGATTGGCTCTCTTATGTATTTGGTCAACACCAGGCCCGATATATCCTTTGCAATAGACTCTCTTAGTCAGTGCATGGTTGAACTGAAGAGGGTGCATTGGGCAATAGCGAAGTAGATGTTGTGTTATTTGCAAGGTAGAATCAAGTATGAGATTAGATATACTTGAGGTGATGGTATAAGGTTGATAGGCTATACTGATGAAGACTATGTAGGAAGTACACTGGATAGGAAAAGCACTTCAAGGTGTTGCTTTAGAATGGGACTGGGAGGTGTCTCTTTGTACAGCAAAAAGAAAAAGTCTATGGCACTAAATTCTGCGAAAGCAGAGTATATAGCAGCTAGCATGGCGACATGTGAGGCCATTTGGCTTCGGAAGTTGTTAGTAGCCTTGTTTGGCCAAAGGATAGAGACAACAATGATGCACTGTGACAATTAGAGTTGCATTAGGTTATCTGAGAATTTGATGTTTCATGAGAGGTCTAAGCATATAGACATCAGGTATCATTTCATCAAGGATTGTGTATAGTGCGGGATAATTCAGCTATTGTATATACCTACAGATCAGCAAGTAGCAGACATTCTAACAAAGGCTTTAGGGAAGGCGAGATTCATCTTCTTCAGAGATCAGATGTGCGTTATGCAGAACACCTTCCTCACTAAGAGGGAGTGTCAGTTTATGTAGCTTGGACAGGTGTTCTAGTCTCAAGAGGTGTCAATGAGGCTAAGAACACAAGAAGATTAATTATCTCTAAGCCCAGTTTATTTTATAAAGGGAAAATGTCTTAATAAGAATTGATTAGCCAGATTAATTATTTTCCTAAATCTAACTTAGAAAAAGTGATTAATTAATCAAGATTAATTGAGACAAATCGATTTTCCTCTAGTGACTTCTAGAAAAGTCATTTGATGGGGTCAAGATGATCATAGCCATCGATTGAGATTACATCGTGGTTGATTGATCAACAAGTGATTATAAGAGGAAATAGATGGGCATATGGAGAACACATTCGAGAGACAAATTTGCAGTGATAGCAAGGGCGCAGTGATAGTGTAGAGGACACCAGCAATTGAGATCAAAAGTGATTAAAGATAGAGATGTCGAAGAGATTTCTTCACAATGATTTCCAAAATCTCAATGATAGAGGGAGATCAATTTTATCTGTAGAGGCTGAGTTTCTATAGTAGTGCGAATTGAATCAATGAGGTCGAGTTACCGAAGCAAGAGAATATTTGCCAAAGATATCGATTTTCACAAGAGAAGTCGAGTTTGACACTAGAGATCGAATTTCTAGAGGAAGCAGAGTTAATTTCCAAGACAATGCGAGTTGCCAATAGAGGTCAAGTTTTCCAGGGCCGCCCATGTGGATTAGTTCAAGGTTCCAGAGGAGGGATGAATTGAATCAGAGGAGCCGAGTTGATTCCAGGAGGTCAAATCGACTTGCAGAAGTGAAGAAAACAATTTTCCAAAGGTTTGCTAATTTACGGCAAACAATTGTAATAATTTTCAAATATAGAATTGTTGAAGCATAATAAAATACTCATATGTAGAGCTGGCTTTCTACACACTCGGGTTTTTCTAGGGACATTTGTCTAAAAATATCGATGTCTTTTATATTATGTGCGTAATATTTTCTCAGTTCCTGTGATTTAATTTTCCATGAAGTTGTAGTAGTGCTTTATTCAGTATTTGTCGAATATAAATTGCAGAAGACAAATAATCTATTTCAGATAGGTGAATAATAACCAGTAACTACAACAGTATTAAAAATTTCATAGAGACCTCCTAAAGGTCCTTCCCTCCTCGAATCTGACATCCCAACCGATAATGACTCTCCTCTATCCTGGGATGTAGAGCCTGTAGGCCTTTAAGACCTCACTATAGCCCACAAAAATGTCCTTCTCTGATCAGGGCTCCAACTTAGTCCTCTTCTTTGTAGGAATGTGGTCACAAAATGGGTTGTCGAAGATGCACAGATGACTTACCTCCGGTCTCACTCTTGTAAACATCTCATTAGGAGGCTTGTCTTCCAATACTCTGTGAGGACTCCTGTTTTGCAAATAAATAGTTGTATTGCAGGCCTCTGCCCACAAAAACATAGGAAAGTCTTGATCATAGATCATTGCCTTCGTTGCTCCCACTATGGTTATGTTCTTCCTTTTGGCAACCTCATTTTGCTAAGGATTGTGAGGCATTTTGACTTCCTTCTTGATCCTTGCCTCCCTACAGAAACCTTGAAACTCATTGGAGGTATACTCGCCCCAATTATCAGATCTTGATACCTTAATCTTCTTCCCGGTTTGGTTCTCCACAAAAACTTTGAACTCTTGAAACTTATAGAAGACCTCACCCTTGGTCTTCAAGAAGTAGATCGAATTCTTCTTATAATAGTCATATATGAATGTCGCAAAGTAGCTAGACCCTGTGATTGATTTTACTAACATAGGACCACATATATCTGAATGCACCAAGTCCAATATCCCCATGGACCTGGTCTCACTGTAAGGAAATGTTGCCTTGGAATGCTTGCCAAGGGCACACCCTTCGCACACTCCCTCCTACTCCACTCTGATCTCCAAAAAACCTGTAACCATCCTCCATAACATAGGGAGAGCCCTGTAGTGCAAGTGTCCCATCCTCTTGTGCCAAAGCTCGCTTTGGCTATCACTCTCATGTAAAAGAGCCTTCACCGGTTGTCCTCTCAATAGATATAGGTCGTTCTCCCTGCTCCCAATTACTCTCCTCTTGTTGGGATCGGCTCCTTTCGACCTAATAGCTACTTTGCCTCCCATGAAGCTAACCTCTAGTCTTCTATCCTCCATGGCCATAACTAAAAGGAGATTCTTTTCCAACCTTGGTACAAACATTACTAAGTTCACCTCCATGATATTCCTTGAGTCTAGCTGAAAATCAATGTTGTCAATGCCCTCTGTTGCATACTTGGTGTTGTCTCCAAGCTCCACATGTAGGTCTCTAAGCTCTTTAGCCATGTTGGAGAAAATATCTCGAGATCTCATCATGTGACAAGATACTCCACTATCCAAAAACCACACCCTTCTTGTAACAGTGCCAAAAAGGCATGACACCAAGGCAAAGTTCCTCTCGAACTTCTCCACCAACTCATCCATTTGTTTTGTCATTCTCGTAGATGTCTTTCCTTTGCCCTTCTTCCTATTTGGACATTGTCCAGCAAAGTGATCAAACTTACAACATGCAAAGCATTTTACTTTGCTCATGTCCTTCTCCTTTTTACCTTGTGAAGATCCTCCTCTATCCTGGTTTTGCTTGGCCTTCCCCTTACCCTTCTTCACTTCCACAGCAAGAGCAAGTTCCTCACCCCACCACCACTCCTACGATGTCCACCAGTTATTGAAATCTCCTAGATTTCTTTCTGGATGAAATCATTCCACAAGCGGCTCCAATCAGGAAGTTGTTGTCGAGCAAGAATTGCCTCCAAAAAGGTGTTACATTGCTTAGCGCATCACTTCAGAGCTACCTTCACCAGCTCTGAATCACTCACAGCTTCTCCCACAGCTAATAGCTCATCATGAGTTTGTTGCACCCTGGTGAGATATGGGGTTACGATCTCTGATTTGTTCATCCGGAAGTTGTTCAACTTCTTTCACAACACCATTATCCTATTCTCAGATTCATTTTTACTCTGATAAAAACTAGTTACGGCTGCCCACAGCTTATGTGTTGTGTCCTTCCATGTTATGTGGCGAATTATATGATCCCTCACACCACCCAAGATAATACCCACCGCTTTCACATTCTTCAAGTTGTGCCCCGCTTCTTGGGCAAGGTCGGAAAGAACCTAGAATTTTATGTTTATAAAATCCAACAAACCATTCATTTTAAGAAGAATAGTGATCCACTCCTTCCATGGACTAAAATTAGCAGCCCCATCCAACTTGTCTTCATATCTCAAGCTCGTTGATGCCATTGCACAAATCAAACTTGGCCACAAAACCCTAGCTACAAAATAAAAATTATGTTGCTAGAAAAATAAAGCTATTGATGTAAAACCCTTGTGCTATTGGATCTCTCCCTCATAGTTTTTTAGCTCTCATACCATGTTAAATTTCCAAAACTAACCCAAATTTATTTATACCTCAACAATTATTTATTCCCAGAAAATTATTAAATAAAATTCTGAAAATAAAATCACTGGTATTTAACTTCTAAGAAAATAATCTGCAACAGAAAAATAAAAGTAGAGACATCAATCACATCACAACAATAAGAATACACCCATACCAATTTTCCTTGACTAAGAATTCTTTGGAACATCTAGGCCTAGACCAATAGAGAAAATACACAGAAAAATGCATTGTTGGAAACTGTAACTCTGCCCCACTAGGAAAATCATTGTAATGTCCCCAATTTTTGCATTGTCTTGTGATGAGATTAAGAGGAGTCTACACAACTTATGTTAGCAAGGTCACAGGAGCTAGATTACTTAATTGGTGGGCTCGAAAGGTTTTGAGGAGTTCTAAGGGGTCCAATTGAGATCACTTGCCATATTTCACCATCATGATCAGTTTCGCATGGTTTGCTCTTGGTTTCGTTGCATTCCAGCGATTCCCCTAAAACGGGTTATTAACAAGCATATTTTTATTAATTATGTTTAAGGTGTTGTTACAGGATGATTACTTGGAGAAACAACTCAGTGTAATAGCTCATTGGAATCGGGGCGAAAAGATCTACAGGGAAGAATGATAAAAAGGGGCTTTGGGTGACCGGTGTGACCATGGAGGCGAATTAAGCATTTTTCGGGGTTAAAAGTGGCTTTAATTAGTTAATAAAAGTCACTTTATTAAATAAATAAAGGAAAAGTGTTTTTAATATTTAATTGGAGGGAAAAGGTAAATGATTTAGAAAAAGGGAAATGATGGAGTCTCTCCTCATTCTTTCACTTGCATTTTGAGAAAATGAGCTCTTGAGGAGTTTTGGAGAGAAGCTTAGGGTTTGAGAAACCCTAACCACCATAGCTAGCTTCAGTGTTGAAACTAAACATCCTAGTTGGTTCCAAGAGTGAAATCACTCAGATTTCACCACTATGCTTTCATGGAGAAAATGATTTGCAAGAGATTTAAGCTAGAAGAGGTGTTATCAGTGGATTTCCTGACTTTGTAATTCTCATTTAACTTCTTCCAGGTTGAAGCCATGACTAGATATTGAAGCTCTGTTTCGTTAGAAGAATACCCATTAAAGATTGAAGACTCCAAGCTCAAGGAAGGACAAATCCCATTGCTTTCAAGTCAAAGATATTTCATAAGTTTGTGGGTAGATTTTTTGTGGACTAAGCAGAGGCCGAGTTTCCTTTTTGAAGGGGTCTACATTCATTTCATGGCTGGCTGAGTATATATACATTGGATGGGGGTCGAATTTGAGTGTGGAAGTTGTGTTCCCAAGCTGGTGGGGCCGAGTCTTTCCTTTGCTGTGTTCGATTGGACAGAGATAAGACGAGTTGCCTAGCTAATTGGACGCAGAGCAAAGAAATATAGTCATGTGTATAATATCAGTCCCTTAACTTTTCGTTTTCTGAGCCACGTGGAGTTTTATAGAGCTGGTATATTGTTGTTATAAAGGAAAAGGTGTTGAAACTTTCCTCGCTGGAGATATCTCAGTGGTTCAACTTCTTCAAGGACTGTCCAGCCTTTCATTTAACTCCAAGTTCCATTGTTTCACTGAGATCTGCCTTGCTGGAGTAAATACCAGGTTCGAATCTAAGTTTTTATGCTTTGTAACCTCCCTACACATGAATGTGTGCCCATATATTCATTGTTGTTACAATTTTGGGTTGTTTCCATTGAAGAAAAGTGCTTAATCTCTTGACATATGGTGTATATCAGTGGTGTATTTTTTGTTTAAGTGTTTTAAATATGATATATTTCTACTTGAAGACAAACATTTAGTTCTGGGTCAACTTTTTGGAGTTTTATTGAAAGAAAATGCACCTACAACAAACAGTAAACAAATTGTTTGACGAAATACCTGGCTGAAAACTCATTCAAAAACTCAGAAATTTCAAAGGAAATTGGAAGTATTTCAGATTGGTATTCTACAGTGGTATCAGAGCATGTTCTTAGACAGTTGTTGGGTTTAAAGGGTAGATTATAACAAGGGAAAAATGTTTCCAAGTCAAGAAGAACTGTTGCTCAAAAATTTGAAGATTATGACAAAACAAAGGTGATAGAGGAAGCCTGGGTGTCATTAAAAGCAGAAAATAAAAGGAGTAGCAGCAGATCCAAAGATGAAAAGGTAGCTAAGGGCCAGGAAGTAAGGGTTGAAGGGAGCCCAAAGGAGAATAATAGTTCAAATGAAGATAGGAGAAAGGTATTAACTAATACAAAAGAGACAACTCCTGTAGTTGAAGGTGAAGACCATGACCAAACCCCCCATGACAAATTGGGAAAAGCCATACCTGTTGAAGATGAAGCTAGCACAGATCCAACCCAATAGGTTAGTACAAAAGGGTTTGGGATGAAGGAGAGTCAGAAATTGCTATGGAATGTTTGTCGTCACTTAGCGAGATTGTTGAGCTAGATGAGTACAAAGAAAATCACGAGGTTATGAAAGTTGATGATGATTCCCAAGAAGTGTGTAAAGATGATAACACATAGGTAGTTGACGGTGCAAAACCAGACCCATCAACTTGGAAAACCAATTGAAGATGAACACAAACAAGATTAGGGTAGCCACAAGGCAATATGATGATACACTGGTACTGGTGACAGATTATTGTTGGCGAAGTGCAGTGACACATGATAGTCTAGGAGGAGAGCTTTCACTTGCAGATTTTCAAACTGCCAGAAAGTCATTGGTGGAGATGAAATCTAACTACCTACACCTCCTTTCAGATAAAAATCACCTACTCATGCTTGATGAGATATATCTGTATCATGATGTGCTAGTAGGGAAAGATAAGCAAGTTGACAGGCTTACACTTCAACTTGAGACTACCCAACAGTCCTTGAAGAGCACAATAATCAAACTTGCAGGTTGAGCAGCTTTGTATGGGGTTGAGTTGTGGACACTCTTCAACCTCCATGGCAGACAGTCAGTTAACCATGGTGGCCATCACACAACAGGATGTTAGGGCCTAGGAGCACTCATGATTTGATAGAGGAGCCTCTTGTGATAGGTGAGCATGAGGAGCACCCAGATGAACAGGCACTTGCAAAGAGGTATGTCCAAGAGATTCTTGATTATGCACCCATGGGATGTGGATACATATATTTCAAATGAGGATACATCCATATGGGATCCAGGTTCAGTTGACATCAGTGGAGTGGATACTGGAAGCCCAGGGTGGCATTGGGATCTAGGTTTAGTTGACATCAATGGAGTGGATACTGGAAGCTCAGGCTGGCATTGGGATCCAAGTGGGCCTTTCCATCTTATACCAAAGGTGCAAGATGACTATGGCTTTGGTGGCATGGTTGACCCAGTGACCGAGCACACACATTCTTTAGGGGAGTCCCAGTCAGCACTAGTGGCCATTCAGTTCATGAGCAAACTCTAAGGGATGTCTTGGCACATCGTTAGTGTGCGGGGTCATGGGCGGGAGTTACTCGTATGGGAGGGCATTGGTATGCCACCAAGTGAGGTATTTTATGGAGATGATGCACTTCCATTGATGTATCCGGCACAAGAGCCACCGACAATCGGCATAGTAGTGACATCCCCATTAGCATGTAAGGATTTGTGCCAATTGGGTCTACCAGGATAGATGACGAGATATGACTCACATCATGGTGGGTTCACTAGAAGTGTGGTAGATACATTAACACATGTGAGATACCAGACAATAAAGGGTGGTACAACAGTAGGCAGTGGTATCCAATGGTGCACAAAGATATGCCATGGAGTGCAGGGATACATGGTTGTATGCGGTATTGTATAATGTTGCACAGTAGGATTTTGGAGTGTGGCCTCTAAAGAGATCTCTTGATAGGGACGCCATGCATACCATTGGGTTTAGCTTACCCAAGATCGATGAGGGCACAGATGAGCATCTCTTGATCATACCCCTAGGGACTCACACACCTATCTTTCCTCTGTATTACTTATAGTCACAGAGGATTTGGTTGTTGCTTTAATGCTCTCGTCATGAGTAGTGGGATGCAGGAGATTCAGTTGAGACAGTTGGATGGGACACATGGTGCATCAAGAGAGAGACTTCCCAGTTGTGGCATATGGTCAGAGCGCGAGTTGGCAGAGGCAGGATTGAGGATGGCCCGATCTACTGCAGACAAGCATAGGTTCCACCCCTAAGCTCACAATTAGGGAGGTGCATGACGCACTTCGGGCAAGACATTATGAGGCGGTTTATGAACATGAGATACAACAGATGGTAAACCTCTCATACAAGAGGATGTTCAGACACCAAGTAATATTGAGGTGCGTCAGCATATTTATCAGTGTGATCTGGCGAGAGCAGGACAGCTTAACAGGCACCAAGTTGATCATTGATACATGTTGTATCTTCGTTGAGTGTGCGCAGGGATCAGAAGGGAGGTACATATGGGTTCCAACAGTTAGCAGTGCTTCGTCGCAACCGTTAGTTATGATCAGAGTGGCGCAACAGTAGCATGACAATCTCCGTTTGAGATCAGCATGGGACCATGGCATTACAGGTCTTGATAGCTTAGCTACCATTATGGATGAGCTAGTCTTTACAGGGGAAGATCACTCAGATCTTTCGTTGGACTTTAGTTTGATGGAGGACATTTCACTTCTAAGTGATTCGTTGATGGTATCAGAGGAGGAGGCAGTGGTTACTTCATGTGGGCAAGGACCGTTTGCAGCAGAGTTGGATAGTACTTTCACGAGTTCACTCACGAGATACATGGGATTAGTTTTCCAGTAAAGCATCTTCTTGAGGAATTGGTCAAAATTTCGCATTTTTGAGACACTCTACTTATTAGCAATATGCAGAGGACCTCTTGTGTCCATTCCTTGTTGGGGAGTGAGTGGAACGAGAGATGCTCCACGATGATTAGGATGGTTTGGGATATTGGTATTCGCTTGGATCAGCTTGAGGAGCGGAAACATGTGATGACATTACTTGAGGACAAGCAATTTTAGGGAGGGGAGACTATAATGTCCCCAATTTTTGCATTAACTTGTGATGAGATTAGGAGTCTCCAAAGCTTATGTCAGTCAATTCACAGGAGTTGTATTACATTATTGATGAGCCCAAAGAGTTTTGAGGAGTTCTACATGGTCCGACTGAGATCGCTTGCCATATTTCACCATCATCATCAGTTCCACACAGTTCACTCTTGGTTCTATTGCATTCTGGTGATTCCCACAAAACGAGGTTATTAACAGGCATATTTTAATTAATTATGTTTAAGGTGTTGTTTCGGGATGATTACTTGGAGAAACACCTTAGTGTAATAGCTCGTTGGAATCGGGGCGAAAAGATATATAAGGCAGAATGATAAAAATGGGCTTTAGGTGGTCGGTGTGGCCATGGAGGCGAATTAAGCATTTTCCAGGTTAAAAGTGGCTTTAATTACTTAATAAAAGTCACTTTATTAAATAAAGAAAAGAAAAGTGTTTTTAATATTTAATTGGAGGGAAAAGGTAAATAAGTTATAAAAAGGGAAATGATGGGGCCTCTCTTCATTATTTCACTTGCATTTTGAGAAAATGAGCTCTTGAAGAGTTTCGAAGAGAAGCTTAGGGTTTGAGAAACCCTAGCCACCATACTTAGCTTTGGTGTTGAAACTAGACACCCTAGTTGGTTCCAAGAGTGAAATCACTCAGATTTCACCAAAGTGCTTTCATGGAGAAAATGATTTGCAAAAAATTTTAACTATAAGAGTTGTTATCAATTGATTTTTTGACTTTGTATTACTCATTTAACTTCTTCCAGATTGAAGCCATGACTACATATTGAAGCTTTGTTTCATTGGAAGAATACCCATTAAAGATTGAAGACTCCAAGCTCAAGGAAGGATAAATCCCATTGCTTTCGAAGCAAAGATCTTTCATAGTTATGTGGGTCGATTTTTTGTGGATTGAACAAAGGCAAGTTTCCTTTTTGAAGGGGTTTGCATTCATTTTCGTGGTTGGCTGAGTATATATACACCAGATAGGGGTCGAGTTTGAGTGTGGAAGTTGTGTTCCCAAGCTGGTGGGGTCGAGTACCTTAATATTTCCTTTGTTGGGTTCAAATGGACAGAGATAAGACGAGTTGCCTAGTTGGTTGAACGCAGAGCAAAGAAATATACTCATGTGTATAATATCAGTCCCTTAACTTCTCAATTTCTGAGTTGTGTGGAGTTTTATAGAGCTGGTATACTGTTGTTATAAGGAAAAAGGCGTTGAAACTTTCCTTGTTAGAGATATCTCAATGGTTCGACTACTTCAAGGGACTATCCAACCTTTCATTTCACTCCATGTTATGTTAGAAAATGTAAAGTGGCAGCTTATTAGATCTTATTTTCTTTGACATTTATACTTGCTTGTGAATCTTAGTTATCTTCTTTATGTTCTTTTAGTTAGATCCGTTCATCAAACAATATCAAGAAGCAATAACAACAAAAGAGGACACAGATGTAGGCTCTCGACCAGGGCAAAACCCCTCTAAAGGGAAAACCCGGAAACTCTTATCTTCTTAGGATCTACTTCAAATAAGATACAAAGACCCAATCCCTAGAAAAACTCCTTCTCCCAGTAGCAAGTCAGCCCTGCCTCAAGTCCTTCCTTGATTCTGCACCAAACAGCTACACCCTGCAACTTCGATTTGCCAACTACAACACTGCTACTCGACCTGCAACTTCGACCCTATGATTTCGGCCTTGTAGCTCTTGACGACACCCTAACTCAACCTCCTTCTGGGACCTTCCAAGAGCAAGACAACTCTTCCTAAGGTCAACGAGGTATAGCCAAAGTTTCCTTCCTCCTAGCTACAAGATGATGCACTTCATCCTACTACAACTCAGTCCTACAACTTCGGCCTCTTCCTACAGCCCAGAAACCCTAGAACTTTGCATGTGTGAGAAAGATAGAGCCCAAGGACAAGACATTTCGTCCTCCCACCTTCTTCCAGACCTTTGCCCTCCTTTTTTGCTTCTTCCCAGCTACAGATCAAACTCTTTCTTGATGATTGAACTTGTAAGTGAGAGTCTCCCCAAATGAAGTCAAACTGCTCTTTATATAGCCTTTTCAAGGGGTCGAATTCCCTCCTTTAGACCGACTTGAGGATCTCAAGGCCGACTTGTACTATTGGACATTCCAGGACTTTCTAGACTCAAAAATAATTCCTTTTACAATTACAAATTGCCCAGAAGGGTCTTATAAACATGATGTTGACTCACTGACTCGCGATAATAAATCCTAAGACCTAACAAACCCTAGAAGCACGAAGAACATGCTTTTACCTAGAAGACCATCAATAATGAGCATGAAACCCATGCTTTAATAATAATATCTTTTCTTTTCTTTTTTCTTGTTTGTTACATAGGACATATTGAAATGAGTACAACAATTATGAAGACCAAAACTAGTTACATTTCTCAACAAGTTCCACTGTTTAATTGAGATTTGCCTTGCTGGAGTAAATAATGGGTTCAATTCTGAGTTTTTATGCCTTGTAGCCTCTATATACATCAATGTGTGCTCATATATTCATTGTTGTTATAATTCTGGGTTGTTTCAATTGAGGAAAAGTGCTTAATCTATTGACATATGATGTATATCAATGGTGTATTTTTTTGTTGAAGTGTTTTATATATGATATATTGCTACTTGGAAACAAACATTTAGTTCTGGGTCAACTTTTTGGAGTTTTATTGAAAGAAAATGCACCTACAACATATAGTAAACAAACAATTTCAAGAAATACCTCACTGAAAACTTATTCAAAAACACATAAATTTTAAAGAAAATTGGAAGTATTTCAAATTGATATTCTACAATCAGCCCAAGCAATTCAGTACTAGAAAATCGACCTCCTAAAGAATTTGGCCCTATAGAAACTCAGCCTCTGGCACTAGCAAATTGGCCCTCTCTTTTCCTCCTCGTATGAACATTGCGCACTCGAGGAAATCGGCCCACTGGATGAATTGGCCTCCTCTGCGCTTCAACTACTCGACCTCTCCACTTTCTGAACTCGGTCTCCTAGAAATACTTCCAAAATTACCCTACACTCATCCTCCCTTCTCCTTATCTAGCAGAGCCTCTCGCTCTAGAGAAAATCACTTCCTTCCCTTGAGAAAATCGTTTTCTCAGTTTGTGTAGTTGTGTTGTGCCTTCACCTATTCATTAGATTTCTTTTATAACTTCATTTAGCCAAATCCCTAAACCTAATCTGATAAGTGATTGACGACCAAGATCAGAACTCACCTCACTTGAGATCAACGGTTGAGATCATATCTAAGTCACTTAAATAATTTTATTATTTATCCTTAGTACTTTGGCTTAACAGTCCACAATAATTAATTGACTTTGATTGTTGTATTATTCCTAAGTTAGACTTCGAAAAGAAGTCATAAATCACCTACTCCACCAAGCAAGCACCTAAAGAGGTAATCAACCATGTCTTACACGCCAAGACACCAAGCTTATGTAGAAGACCTTCCAAAGCTACCAAGAACTTCAACATGTACTTTTACATTGGCATTGTGTCTAGCGTGTAGAAGTGTCTGAAAGACACTCTCTAGATATTAACTTTATTTTTTATAAAGTTAAAGTAACTTTTATTTTATAATGGCTAAAAGGTGACTTAAGTTGACAAGAAATTAAGTTGTGATTATTGATCTCAAGTCATCAAGATTATATATTGACCATTAATCACTTTGGATATAGGGTTTTAGCCATTGTAAAGTTATAAAAGTAGATCTAAGCAAGTTTGGATTCTTTCATACTGGTTACAGAAGCTCTACATCATCACTCTTCATTATTTACAGAATTGACAGTGTCTTACATTACTGCATGTAAAGATTAACAAGGCAACCAGTGATTTGATAATGTCTATGGTTTACTCTCAACCTCTTCATTCACATATCGTATGGATTCAAATATGCTTCTTTTCTAACTCTTGTTAGTTTTTGTAGCATCAAAGGTGTTCTAGTCTCGAAACTCTGTGGAGAGGCTAAAATACATGAGCTCTCCATAACCCAGAAATTGTTTCTAAAAATTCCATCTAGAAGTGTCTCAATTAAATTATTCACCTATTTTTTAATATTTCTTAAGTCTAAACTTAGGAAATCTAGTTAATTAATCAGTATTAATTGAGATAAGATGTGAATCATCTGGAAACTCACACAAATCAACAGGGAATTAATATGGGCCCTTGATTAAGTTTTAATCTTGGTCATTGGAGGTCCAATAGAGGATTATAAGAAGTCATTGATGGGTAGATGGAGAAACACTTGTGAGAACCACAAAGAGTTTGATTTCCCTGGAGAGTTCAATTTTCCTGAGAGCTAGCAGTGCTGGAGGAGTTCGAGCTTCAATAGAGAAGCAGAGACAAAGAGGGGTAGAGACAGTGATCCGAAGGAAGTTTTCCAAATCTGGAGAGGCAGCAGCAAAAGGCTGCGTTATTCCTAGTGAGGCAGCGCAAAGGACTGCATAGTCAGCTTCAAAAGGCAATTCGATTTGGCTGTGGGAAAAATCAATTCAGCTTCTAGAGGCCTAGAAAGTCTTCCAAAATGCTGGAGAATCATTTTCCTCAGCATAGACAGGCAAAACGACTTGATCAGAGGCAGTTTCGGGCTAGATGTCTAAGGGTCTATGCGAGCACTACACAGAGGGTCCAAGAGTACAAGTTTTTCGAGGCAAGGTTGTCTCGAGGTTGCTTATGGAGGAGGGGAATTTCCCTTAGATGATCTTGGCCAGATTTTCTTGCTATGGATTGCCAGTTTTCAGGCATCCAGACTGTACTCAGAATTTCACTGTTGCATGATAATAAAACCCTCAGTTGTTGCACCGGTTTTCCCAAGTTGGGTTTTTCCGAGGACTTTTGTCTAAAAATAATTGTTTTAATTTTATGTGTGTGCTAGCATTTCTCAATTTCTAGCGTTATTTTCTTCCGCAATTTATTTGTGAAGATTACAGTGTGAATTATTTGTTATTTGTCGTAGCAGATAAATTGTTAACTTATATTAACAATTCAAAAATAATTTCCAACGACTGCAATAGGATTTCAGTATTGAAATTTTCACATGGTATCAAAGCGTGATTGATCAGTCGAGAAGCTCAGAAGTAGAAGGAAAATTTCGTTGTTCAAAGGGAGCAACAGGTCGAAATTTTCTGGAGTTGCGTAGCAACTAGCCAGGCAATTTGAATTGTTGGGCAACAATTCGGATTTCAATTGCAGGGTGGTAGAAAATTCGATTTGCCCATAATAGTGATTCCAGCAAGAAGAGGGAGCAATAGCAACTCATATTTTCACTGAGCAGATTCCTTAGTTGGATGCAAAAGGGTTTGGCAGCAGTTTGTAGTAGCAGAATCAACGTCGAGTGGAAGAGAAAAGCACACACGAGAAATTTCTCTCAAAGGGTTTCTAACCAAGAAATCTAGTTTTCCCAGCTGCAAGTGGCAGTAGTAGCTAGCAGGACTGCACATTCCAGAAGGGAGTACAAGTAGCAGATTCGCAGTCGAGTAGAGGAAGAGGGAATTTCCAGACCAGATTCGAGACAGCCACAGGTGGGCTTAGAGATCAGGATAGGTTGGAGGGAGCCTCCAACTATGTCATCTGGAAGGCTAGGATGTCCTTCCTTTTAGATGAATATGACCTAAAAGCCTATGTGGACAATGTTGCAGCAGTACCGCACGATGCAGATCAGCTAAAGGAGTACAGAAAAGAAATGGCAAAGGTGAAGTGAATGATCTTGAATGGAGTTCGAGATCATATAGTCTCACATGTAGTTGGCAAAAGAACTACCAAGGAATGTGGGATGCTCTCTCCACGCTATATCAGAGTTCTTCCGAGCAGCGGAAGATGTTTCTCCAGGGGAAGCTGAGAAGCATAAGGATGCAAAAGGGCGAGAGCATAGATGGCTTCCTCACTAGGATTTAGGACATTCGTGATCAACTAGCAGTCGTTGGGGAGGTACCTCAACCCACAAAGCTTGTACGAATGGCACTAAAAAATGTCTCGAAGGATTGGCAAGTGTTTTTCCAAAGTATCTTGGGCATTGCCAAGATAGGACAAGATGTGGACTGATCTGCAGCAAGAGGAGTTGAAGTGTGCTCTATTGAAGAGTACCATCAACAGAAGCTGCAACAAGGGTGTGAAGAGTGAGAAGGAAGAGAAGAATGTGGCCCTAGCATCCAAGGATCCCAGTCAGGGACAGGGGGAGAATAAGAAGAAGAAGGACCTGTCAAAGGTCAAGTGCTTCAGATGTGGTGAGTTCGATCACTACAACACGCAGTGTCCTCTCAGGAAGAAGGACAACACAAAGAAGCAGGATCAGGCAACAGTGTCCATTGAGATAAACAAGTTGTCCTCTAGACTGGAGGAAGAGTTTTCCATGTTTGCAGCCATACCTCCAGGAAAGAGGTGGGGCGATCTAGAGCTATAGTCTCAAAGAGTTGCATTCCTTAGGTAGGGTCCTTGAGGTGTCCTCCTCATGGATCATTACCTTGCTACGGGGGGGCCACAGTATTCAGTAGCAGGATGGATCAGTGTCAATGATGCAGTCAAATTTCTATTGACAGCTGCAGATTAGTGGCAGTCAAATTTTGAGGAGCGCAGTGCAGTGTTGACAACAAAGCAAGTGGCTCAGTGTAGAGTTGGCCGCAGTGCAGATTCTTCAGTAAAAAGTGTAGAGGCTAGTAGCAGTCAGGACTTGTGTGACAGATGTATTACTAAACAAAGTTGATTCAATATTTTGGATGCTTCTCAATTGCAGTTGTTGCAGTTGCAGTGCAAATGGAAAGTTGGCAGCAGTTCAACAAGCAGCACAAAAGCAGCATCAGAGTTGCGCAGTGGTTGGTGGGCAGTGGCCAGACATCAGCAACGTGATAGAGGCTAGTACAGAAACAAGGTGTTGTGCCAGTATGTGCAACGCTAGAGAGAACACCTTCCTCGCTAAGAGGGAGTGTTGTTTTTGTAGCATCAGAGGTGTTCTAGTCTTGAAACTTTGTGGAGATTCTAAAACACAAGAGCTCTCCATAACCCAAAAATCATTTCTAGAAATTCCACCTAAGTGTCTCAATTAGATTATTAGCCTATTTTTTAATATTTCCTAAGTCTAAACTTGGGAAATCTGGTTTATTAAACATTATTAATTGAGATAAGGTGCGAAACATCTAAAAACTCACACAAATCGACAAGGAATTAGTCTAGGCCCTTGATTAAGTTTTAATCTTGGTCGTTGGAGGCCCAACAAAGGATTATAAGAAGCAGTCGATGGGTAGATGGAGAACGCACTTGTGAGAATCACAAAGAGTTCGATTTCTTTGGAAAGTTCGACTTTCCAGAGAGCTAGCAGTGTTGGAGGAGTTCAAACTTTAATAGGGAAGTAGAGACAAAGAGGGGCATAGACCGTCATCCGAAGGAAGTTTTCCAGATCATGAGAGGCAGCAGCAAGAGATCGAGTTATTCCCAATGAGGCAATGCAGAGGACTACGAAATTAGCTTCAGAGGGCAATTCGATTTGGCTGTGGGAAAAATCGATTCAGCTTCCAGAGGCTTGGAAAGTCTTCTAGAAGGCCGGAGAATCATTTTCCTCAGCAAAGACAGGGAAAATGACTTGATCAAAGGCAGTTCCAGGCTAGATGCATGTTATATAAAAATTAGTTAATTAGTAGTTATTAAGCAAAGGGCATGATCTTTGACCAAGAGGCACCCCAGGCAGTATAAAGCCAGGGGCCTCCCACAAATTGTAATCATCTTCTATATGTTTAATAATAGAAATATGAATTTGCTGAATATCTAAGTTGTCTGTGCCATCTGGTATCAGAGCAGGTTCGCTCCTCGGTGCATGTTTTTTGTTTTTGCTTCGTCTACCCAGCTCCCATCCCACAGCATCCACGTGATTTCACCGTCGTGCCCTTCGCATTTGACTTTCCTTCTATCCTTTGTCGTCCCCGCTACACAAGTCGTTGCTACCCATTCTCTACTGTGCCTCCCATCCGATAGCATTCTTCGTGCTTCTACTGCCATAACCCCCGTTGTAGCAGCCGCACTACGCCAGACGTCTCTACACAAGCTCCTATCAGTTCCGCCTCATCCACTTGCCCCTAACCACCTTGTCGAAAAAAAAACACAGTCATAGTCGTGGTCGTCAACCACCGTCTGGTCAACTACCCCCGTCGTTGTCCGCCACATACGCCATCACCACCATGTCGGTCAATCAACAACATGACCGGTCATTCAACCTATTTAATTTTTTTATTTATATAACTATATAATTTATGTATTATAAAGTTATTATTAAAAAAACAAAACATTTATGTTGTAAATAATTTCAATATATAATTAAATTAATTAAAAAAATAAAAAATAGTTCAAATTAAGGAAGAAAGCTTAAGCTGGCAGACAAATATACACCCCCACAAACCCGTTCAATGTCGTCAATGACAAGGACCGATTTCAGCAAAAAATTGATTGATCTTGAGAATAGGATTATTAGCCATTTCGATGATTTTAACCAAAAATTAGTCAACCTCGAGAGTAAGGTTACTGGACATTCCAACAACATCAAGAAGCTTCAAGATACGACAAATCGGATAGAACAACAACTCAGGCAACCATATCAAATCCGAAATGAATCATAATCAGACAATGACAATGTTGACCGTTATGTGTGACAAGATGAAGACTACACCTGAACAACTATTCCAGGATGATGGAGGTAATCAATAGCACAATTCATCCTATTCAACAAATTCTCATGAAAAAACCAAGTCTCCAAAAAAAGCATCCACACACCATCAAGAAAATAGTAACTCAACTTTTCAAAATAAGCAGCTCTGGAATTCATTCACCAATCAATACCCTCTTTGCGCTCCATCGTTAGCGATGTATCAACGAAGAGCAAAAATCGAGCTACCCAAGTTTGACGGTAACGAAAAATGCAGTGTTGTGTCGCTGAATAAAGCAGAAGAATATTTCAAGATTTACGATATTGACAATGATAACAAAAAGATTAGGTACGCTTCCATGAAAATGGAAGGCGAAGCATATAATTGGTATATGTGGTGAAAGAAGACAACACTCGCTATCAGTTGGAGAAAATTTAAGGATGCGTTCTTTAAAAGATTCCAAGTTATCAAGGAAGAAGAGTTATTTTCAACATTCATCAAGTTGCGATAAAAAGGAGATGTGGATGAATACACTCCAGAATGGGAGACCTTAGCAACACGAGTACCTGGGTTATCAAAATCTTGTCTAATTCAATCACACATCTCCAAACTTAAAACTCATCTATGAGTAGAACTTGAACATCATGAAATTACGTCGATAGAAGTAGCGAGACAAAAAGCAAAAGCTGCTTAAAAGAAATTTGAAAAAATACTGTGGTTAAAACTGGAAAAAGTATATTTGTGACAAAGAATTACCCAGTCTGTGAATACGGATAATACAAGATATGTTCCACCAAATCTTCGTTAAGGTGAAAAATCTAATGTAGAAATGCAAAGGATGAAAGAAGACAAGTGCAAACGTTGTGGCGAAAATTGGGACCCTAAACATAGGTGTGCTAAAGGAAAAGAGACAAGGAACCCCAGAATTAGATGACGGAAGCATTCTGCAAGTGTCATTATCGGCTATGACAAGTATGTCACAACCCTAGACTTTAAAATTAAAAGGACATATAAAGAAGAACAATGTAGTGGTTCTCATCGACTCTGGTAGCACCCACAATTTTTTAGACTCAACCATGACAAACAAAGTCAACATTTTCACATTTCCCATGGCCAACATGAAGGTGATGGTAGCCAACAGTAAGAAGATTTAAAAGGTAGGGGAATGCCACAAGGTCAAATTGCAAACTCAAGACTTTAATTTAGAATCTTCATTCTACATTGTACCATTAGGAGTAGATGTGGTCTTAGGTATCCAATGGCTACGAAACCTAGGCACTTACTCTGCCAACCATCAAGAGAAGTTTATAAGCTTTAATTGGGAAGGTCAGAGGTACAAGTTATACGGATTTCAAGCACTAGAAAATCAAATCGTGTCATCATCTCAGAGGATGAAAATGATTCGAAAAGGAGCACCAACTTATGTAGTACAATGTCACCAATTAGAAATGTTATCTGCAAAAGTGATAAGCAAAGAGTCACTAGAAGTGCAGGAGCTAATTCAAAAGCATGAAAAATTATTCCAAGACTTGCCCATGAAAATGCCTCCTAACAAGAAAATCAAGCATACAATATAAGTCAAAGCAGGATCAGACCCCATCAACATCAAATCGTATTGATATCCACATCACCAAAAGACTGAAATTGAGAGATTAATCCAAGACCTTTTAAAATGTGGGATCATCTCAAAAAGTAAGAGTTTGTATGTTGCTCCAGTGGTATTGGAAAGGAAGAAGGATTGATCATCCAGGCTATGCATTGATTATAGAGGATTAAACAAAAGAATGATTAAAAACAAATTCCCAATTCCCTTTATCGACGAAACGTTGGATGAACTACATGGCGCAAAATACTTCTCAAAATTGGACTTAAGGTCAGGCTATTACCAAATCAGAATCAGGATGGAGGACATACCAAAAACTATGTTCCGAACAGACGAAGGTCGCTACGAATTTAAAGTAATGCCCTTTGGGTTAACCAATGCACCAACAACATTCCAAGCCACTATGAACGAGTTATTCCGTCCATATCTTAGGAAGTTTGTATTAGTATTCTTTGATGATATTTTAATTTACAGTAAAACTTGGAAGGAGTACCTACAACATCTGGATAAAGTTCTTACACAATTGGAAGAGCATCAGTTCTACGCCAAGAAATCCAAATGCACCTTTGGGAAGGAATAAGTAGAATATCTCGGACACATAATATCCCAGGAAGGAGTAAAAGTGGACCCTAATAAAATCAAGGCTATAAAGGAATGGATCAAACTTGTTACTATATCCAAGCTAAGAGGGTTCTTCGGATTGACTGGATATTACCAAAGATCTATTAAAAACTATGCACATATAACTGCACCTCTAACAAACCTTTTAAAGAATAATTCATTTCAATGGAATGAGAAAGCAAGAAGGTGTTTTGAAAAATATAAGGAAGTTATGTCTAACACCCTGGTATTGGCAACTTCAGATTTCTCTAAACCATTTATCATTCAGTGTAATGCTTCCAGGTTCGGTATAGGTGCAGTGTTAATGCAAGAAGGGCATCCAATATCTTTTGAAAGCAAGAAGCACAATAAACGAGAATGTCTTAAGTCCACATACAACAAGGAAATGCTCGCTATTATGCACGCACTAGCCAAGTGGAGACAATATCTTTTGAGAAGTAAGTTATCCATTCGAACAAACCATAATAGTCTCTAGCACCTCCTTCAACAAAAACGCTTTCCGAAGAACAACAAAAATGGATTGAAAATTTGTCGCCTTTGACATGGTGATACTACATAAAAAGAGAAAAGACAATGTAGTATTAGATGCCCTGTCTAGGAAGGACGAAGAACCAACATTACTTGTAGTCTCGGTTGTTGTTCCTTAATGGCTTAATGAGATTCGAAGTCAGTATGCCAAGAATCCAGAAATAACTGCGTTAATCAATAACCTTCCAGACAACTCAAAATTTGAATGGAAGAACGATATTCTATGGTACAAAGGAAGAATCTATCTGAATTCAAACTCCAAGTTTAAATCCAAGATACTCAAGGAGTCACATGATTCACTATCAGTCGGACATGTAGGATTCTTTAAAACTTACTACAATGCACGTCAATCATTCTTTTGGAAGGGGATGAGTCGCTATATTCAGAAATATGTAGCAGAATGTGACAAATGTCGAAGAAATAAAAGTGAAAATATTATGACACCTGGATTACTTCACCCCTTAAACATTCCAAATCAAAAATGGTAAGAAATATCAATTGACTTTATTGAGGGATTACCTGTATCTAAGGGCAAGGATAAGATTTTCGTAGTAGTCGACAAACTCACCAAATATGCTCACTTTATTGTAATGAAGAAATCAGACTCAGCTAAACAAATTGCTGAGAAATTTTGCAAAACTATTTATAAATTACACGGTTTTCCGAAAGTTATTGTGAGTGATAGAGCCGCCAAATTTAAGGGTGATTTTTGGAAGGAATTGTTCAACCATATAGGAACCTACCTAAATATGAGTTTCGCTTACTGCCTTCAAACAGATGGACAAATGGAGGTTGTCAATAAATGTTTGGAAGCCTACCTATGTTGATGCGCTACAGAAAAACAAAATAAGTGGGTTTAGTGGTTGCATCTCGCTAAATGGTGGTATAATTCTACTTATCATACATCAGCAAAAATGACTCTATTCCAAGCTTTGTATGGGTACGAACCTTTGACATGGAAGGATCTAGCGATTGTCTAGATAAATCTACCAGCTGTTAAAAACCAACTAGAAGAAACCCAAAAAGTCATCCAAACCCTAAAAGAAAATTTAAATAATGCAAGAAACCATATGAAGCAACAAGCTGACCAAAACAGAACCGAGAGAAAATTTGAAGTTGGAGAATGGGTATTTGTCAAGCTCCAACCATACAAACAGTTGTCCTTGAAACAAAAAGGAAAAAATAAATTGGCACCAAAGTTCTATGGACCATACCGGATCAACAAAAAGATCAGTGAAGTTGCATATAGTTTAAGCCTTCCGGATAAAAGTCGTGTTCACGTCTTCCATGTATCTTGCCTTAAAAGGGCACTAGGCGACCATCAATCAGCACAAACAACGCTTCCATCCTTAGATGATGAAGGAATGGTCATTTTAGAACCAGAAGGTATCATATCCACCAAAGAAAAGAAGCTTTGATCTCGTGTAATCAAGAAATACTTGATCAAGTGGAAGGACTTACTAAAAGAAGTTTTGTTACGTATGCTTTTAGGACAAAGCATTTTTTGAGAGGAAGACAATGTTATATAAAAATTAGTTAATTAGTAGTTATTAGGCAAAGGGCATGACCAAAGATCATGCCCATTCACCAAGAGGCACCCCAGGCAGTATAAAGCCAGAGGCCTCCCACAAATTGTAATCATCTTCTATATGTTTAATAATAAGAATCTGAATTTGCTGAATATCTAAGTTGTTCGTGCCAATGTCTAAGGGTCTGCGCAAGCACTGTGAAGAAGCCTGCGTAGAGGGTCCAGCAGGACGAGTTTTCTGAGGCAAAGTTCTGTCGGGGTTGCTTGCGGAAAAAGGGAATTTCCCTTAGATAATCTTGGCCAGATTTTCTTGGTGTGGATAGTCAGTTTTCAGGCATCCAGATTGTACTCAGAATTTCACTGCTGCATAATAAGTTGTTTCACCAGTTTTCTCAAGTTGGGTTTTTCTGGGGACTTTTGTCCAAAAATAATTGTGTGAATTTGATGTGTGCGCTAGCATTTCTCAGTTTCCAGCACTATTTTCTTCCGCAGCTTATTTGTGAAGATTGCAATGTGAATTATTTGTTATTTGACGTAGCAAATAAATTGTTAAATTAAATTAACAATTAGAAAAATAATTTCCAGTTGCTGCAATAGGATTTCAGTATTGAAATTTTCACAACTCCTTGAGTTCAAGCTATTGTCTTCTATGTGCAATCATGCTGCAGGGATTTTGTTTGTCATTATTATGCACTTATTTTCGATTTTACTTTCACCTAGGGCGCATATTCTTTTCTACTTTTCCATCCAATTGCTGTTGCAATTTTGGTTAAGAAACTAATCTCAACCCTCCACAATTTAATTCATAGATTAATCACTGTTCCTGAGTTTCAGGGGCTCAGAGGGCAGCTTAAGTGTGCAAATTATTTCAGTTCCATATGCAGATTTTATAAACAGCAGACACACATCCTGGGGACACCACCCTGTAGCTGGAAAAGCACCAGGCTGAATGTAGAAGTATCTAATACCGACAGGAATAGATCACCCATAGTTATCACACTGATCTGTTCGTCTTCTTAGGCAGATTTGAGCGTTAACAAGAGTGTTATCTGGAAGAGAAGCCGGAAGATAATCTGGACTGTGTACTATGCTGATACATTGACAAGATCACCTGCCCCTGAGTCCTGGGTAGTCTCACCTGAAGTGATAGAAGGCATGGGAAGTTCAGAAAATGGGGCACATGGCATAATTCCACTTCAAGCATCACCTAAAGAAAAATCGTCTTCCCTTCCATTTGTCTCAAAAATGAAATAAAGTTGGGAATCAGCATTGGTTCCGAGGCAAATTTTCCAGTGGAATATGCACAAGGGGAAGACGTGCATGTAGAGAAAATAAAATATATTTAGGAACTAGAATTACCAACTAGATCCTAGTTCTACAGAATTGGAATAAATGCAATTCTAAGTGGCACCCTTGAAAGATGAAAGTGAAATGTCAAAGACATCAGATGTCAGCCATAAGCAACATAGTTGGCACTGTTATTATTTCTCCCTTCTTATAGTGAAAGATATCACACCTGTACTGTTCAGGATCCTCATTCAATGCATATATGTACGCTCTGAAGATTGCTTCGCGGTCACCATCACTGGGGTATCCATCCATAAGTTGGTCATAGACACTGACAAAACCTAGTGCAAATACTGCATCATACTGATATGTCCTCTTGTAACGCATCAGGTGTTGCTGTACTATTAACTCTTGTATAACATTGTTGTATATGCTGGGAATAGGCCTTTTATATGCTTTTATGAATGCTGACTTGGTATCTGCAACTGTAGGAATTTCTGCAAAGTTATAAAATGGTTGAATACATTAGCAACTAATATATTGTTTTTTGAATGCAAACACAATATCAATACTTTCTTATGAAGAAATATGAGAAATTGTGTTAATGTCCACGAGTTAACAAAGGTAATTGATTAGATTAGGTATTGCATCATATAGAATACATCAACGAAGTGTATGAGGCATCCATAAGCATAACATAAAGAAAAGTTTATGTTTAGTAGTTTAAAGAATGTGTATATTCTATGTAAGTAATTAAGTGCACCACATTCTCTCCAAAGCCGCCAAAATTCAGGATCTGTTGTCTACTGGACATAGTCAAAGGGTGTGGTACAAGAGATAAAAGTAACATCCAGGATCTAGGAGAGTTATCTCTACTGTAATGACTGTAATGGAGGTAATATTTAGGACATGATAGAATGGAATCGGAATGTTTTCTGGAAAAACTAGCTCCCTATTAGTTACGTCTAGCCCACACCTGAAAAGAATGAAAGAAAATATAACAAGCTTCACAGATGACCAAAAGCAAATGGGGGCTAGAAAAATACAGCATCGTGTGCAATGCACAAAGAGTGTGTAGGGCATCTCCAATTTAAGTAAATAACCTAAAACAAGGACAAATGTTATGTTGTAAAGGTAAATCCTATAATAAAATATGAGGTAAATCAGTTCTGGATCATTTGGACTCTAGATATCCTCAGAAACTTCTACATCCTCTCCCAAAACCTATTAAAGAATGTTATCTTCAGTATCTGAGGCCATGTTGCTATCTTTCTCAATCCTTTAAGGGTAACCTGATGCACGTTCATGAAACAAAGGAAGTACTCAAGTAGCCCTAATAACCAAAGGAGTTAAGTTATCTCTTCTAGCATCCAACCTAACCTATCAAACAAATGTGTCAAGCTTGTAATAATGAAGCTATTGTTAGATTTATTGTATGTGGCTCTCTCACCTTCTAATTTCCTAGCATGATACATTTATTATCTAATGTCTCTCGAAAAGATGGTCCTCTATACAAGCAATATTACCTCTCTCTAGTCTCATAATAGATAAGATAAGGTAACTTTATAAACATCCAATGAATGACCACAAAAGTTGGTCAAAATATTAAATGTTCCCTAGGCTTTCCTATAAAATTAAGTTCACAACTACACATCTAGGAAGTAGCTAAAGGAGTTGTGTCAGGTAAACTTGACTTGGTGAAAAAGTCAAAGTTGCTCAATCAAATAGTGGTGGTTTCGAACACATGGTTTTGCTTGCCCATGGTTTCATACCCATGGATTGTATGTAATAAGTCTTTAAAAGGCTTGGGAAGACTTCATTGTAATAGACTAGGTGTTGGAAAAATTGTCATTGGTGTCAAAGGGTAAATGTGCTAGCATTTGTTTGGTGATTTGCGTGAGCCATGCACAAATCAAGTGAATTTGGGTACAAGGATCCTCTAGATTGGTAGCCCTTGTCACGCCATTTCGTTTGATAGGTGGCACGCCTTGTGGGTCCTCATGGTTCGAGAGATATTAATTTTTTTTAAGTTTGATGCCCCAAAGTTGGGTTTAGCACCAACACTTTTGCCCTATGTTGCAGGAAACACCAAATTTAGTGGTGTACCAGTACCCGGGATAGCCCGAAACACCGAAACTTCATTGAAACTCCGCTGAAACACCACCGGTCGTACCATAGCGTTTCGGGATTTCGAAATGCTGGAGGGTATGGACAACGATGTTTCGGCGGAGTTTCAGCGGCAACAGACCGAGTTTTAGCGACCAAAAAGAAAAATGGAAATTTTTTTGGGCCCTTTTCGACCATCTCAAGCACTAGAAAGAGGGGGTGGGCTCCATCTAACACCAAAACACAATAATAAACTAATTTTATGTGGTTGTTAGCTAAATTTAGTAAAAAAAATTACAAATGGAATTCTCTAGAAGATAAGAAGAATTGAATTCTCTAGAAACCCTATGAGGCTCTTCTTTTCTTTTAAAAGACACTTCATTCACTCATTTCTCACACATTGTGGACCTCATAAGGAATGGGATGTGGACACAAAATGTCCAAATTTAGAGCTCTCTTTCTGCTCTTGATATTTGTGCCAGTGGTGATGCAAGTGCAATGGGAAGCACTAGTAGAGTTGCCTCTCCTACTGAACAAGCATCTTGTTCTATCTTTGTTGATAAGAATGAGGAGTTTTATTAGTAATGACATGTTAATGTAGCCACGATTGTCTTTAGTTCATGTTTTATTTCAGTTTTAGCACATATAGGCTCAGATATAAAAGCTAATTTTGGAGTCTTGAATGTAAAGCCTCATCTATAAAGGCTAATTTTGGATATTTGCATCATGTAATCATCTGATGGAGTTAATATAAATTTGGATTTCCTTCTAAAATTCCTTTTATACATCTCATTATTTCTTTTCTTGCAAAGTATTGTGTTATAATTTATTTAATATATATATATATACATAGATATACGATGTTTCGGTCACGTTTCCATTTTCCGAGGGTCGCGTTTCAAGTAGTGGCCGTTTCGGAAACTTCTAGACGTTTCGATGTTTCGTGCAACTTAGCTTTTGCCCCAAAGGTTAATGATCTTAAAACTTTATTGCTTCCCTAAAAGAAGATCAAAATTATATTTTAAATAGGCCTACAATCATGTGTCCTAATCTGCCTTGAAAAGAGAGTCTATGAAAGACAAAAAACTTTGAAGTGCTCTAAGACCCTTCTAAACAAGACAGCTCTCTTCCTTCAGGTCAACTCCTAACAAAGGTTCCCTTTGGAGCGTACAAGCTCATTAATTGATAGAACATGATATTTTATTAATGATTGAATGATGATGTTACAAAGAAAGGCCCCTGGCTTATATACTACCTCGGGTGCCTCTTGGTGAAAGGGCATGATCTTCTGATCGTGCCCTTTTGCCTGAATAATCCAAAATTACAAAATTATTTTCTTTTTTACATAACATTGCCTTCCTCTCGAAAAGATGCTTTGTCCTCAAAGCATACAAAACGATGGATGTTGTTGACAAAACGCTTTGTCTCCTAGGAAGCTTCTTCTTCTGGTAGGTCTTTCCATTTAATCTAGTATTCTTTGATTACTTGTGATCACAACATCTTTTCCCTAGTGGAGATAATACCTTCTAGTTCTAAAATGATCTTCCCTTCGTCATCTAATGTCGGAAGTGCTATCTGTGCCACTTGGTGTTTGCCAAGTTTTTTTTTAAGGCAAGATACATGATCTTAAAACTTTATTGCTGCCCTAAAAGAAGATCAAAATTATATTTTAAATAGGCCTACATGTTGATTTTGGGTAGCATTGGATGTGCTCTAGCCTTGAAATTTGGTGGAGAGGCTAAGGCACATGAGATCTCCAAGACATAGAAATCGTTTGGAGAAATTACACCCGGATGAGCAGTTATTAAAATAATTAATATTTTTAATGGGTTCCTAGGCCTAAACTTAGGAAAATAAAAAAATTAATGGGTATTAATAAAGATAAGGGTGAGAAGCTTCCAAGAAATGATGATCAAGTCCGTTTTAATCTTAGTCATTGATTAGAGACTTAATCTCGGTCGTTGATTCATCAAGAGGAAAAGTATAAGAGAAGACTTGAGGATCATTTGGAGACACACCAACAGATACTTAGTATCCCAAGGAAAATTGATTCGCAAAGAGAAGGAGATCGATTTCAGACGAAGAGTTACAGGGTGGAGGAAGAGGAGGGCAGCAGCAGCAGTCAGTGACTGAGGAGGAGGTGACGCAGGGGTATTGAGAGACAGCGTAGAGGCAGACGCAATCCAGGGGAGACACAGCCCTCACGCAACCTGATGCATAGGGACGCATAACCACGCGGAATGACGCAGAAGTGGGAGAAGGGTCTCTAGGGTGTCAGAAAGTTTCCAGGGGCAAGTCTCGGGTGTTTTCTCTCAGTTTCTCTGTAAAATCATTCCTCGTAAAGCGATGGTTGTTGAAGATTAATAAAACCCTCATCTGTTGCACCGGTTTTCCCACATTGGGTTTTTCCGAGTACAATTCTCCAAAAACAACTATGTTGATGTGATTGGTTCTTGTGCATGTATATCGTTGTTATTTTCTCTGTATAATTATGTGATAACTGCAGTAGAATTTATTTTAATGTTTGATGAAGGGATTTCGTAAATAACTTATTTTGAAGAATAAGTAGGTAAAATAAATCAGTGCTACAGTAGAATTTTGCGTTAGAAATTTTTACATGGTATTAGAGCAAAGACCTGGCAACAGGAGAGAAGAATCGGCTATGGGTCAGGAGCATGATGCAGAGGCATCAACTCAAAGGGACTCACACAGATTTCCTGAAGAAAGCACGAGGGACATGAATCACGAATATTCTATGTTAGCTTCCAGACTGGAAGAAGAAGTCACTTGCCTAGCAAGCTCTGCCTCCTCTGAGGTTTGGTATATAGATAGTGGAGCTTCCTAGCATATCACAGAAATTCGAAAATGTTTTTCAAATTATCAAGAAGAAAGGATGAATTTTCATATCACCATGGGAAATAAGGCAAAGTGTACCCCTGTAGGAAGAGGTATTGTAGTCTTTCAAACCGAAGCAGAAGAGCGGCTTCGAGCAACGAATGTGCTGCATGTGCCAGGATTGGGGATGAACTTACTCTTCATATCTCAACTTCAAAACAACGGCTATGACGTTTTCTTGATTAAGGAGAAAGTTTATGTCAAACACCCGAGTTGGAAAAGGAAGGCCCAAATTGGAATCAGAAGTAACAAGTTGTATAGATTACAGCTAGAATCTCCAATGGCACTGATAGGCAACAATGGAGATAAAGATTTGAATGAACTATGGCACAGAAGGATGGGACACTTACACCATGGGGCTCTAAGAATTCTCAAGAAAACAGTATCAAGAGTTCCATAATTAAGTACTGAACGAGATGATGTATGCAAAGGGTGCACTCTAGGCAAGTATGCCAAAGCAGCGTTTCCCATAAGTAACAATAGAGTTCAGAGTGTTCTAGGATTGATACACTCAGACATCTGCAGACCTATGTCCACAAAAGCTCTTAGTGGTGCTAAATACTTCATCACCTTCATCGATGATCATTCCCGGAAGACTTGGATATACTTTCTGAAAACCAAGGATGAGGTTTTTAGTTGATTCAAAGAGTTCAAGGCTCTCGTAGAGAATCTGACAGGAAAGAAGATAAAAGTGTTGCACTCAGACAATGGTGGAGAGTACGTTTACAAGGACTTCACCGATTTTTACGCTAGGGAAGGCATCAAAAGAGAGTGGACAGCTCCCTACAATCCGAAGCAGAATGGAGTAGTAGAAAGGAAAAACAGGACTATTCTGGAAGCAGCTAGGGCAATGTTGTATGATCAGGATATGCCCAAATTCCTGTTGGCAGAAGCATGCAGCATGACAGTTTATGCCCAGAACAGGGCTCTACATAGGGCATTGGGCAAAATCAATTCGGAAAGGATCTTCACCAGGAAGACACCTAAAGTCGGTGATTTCAGGATATTTGGGAGTTTGGTGTATTGCAGTATACCCGAAGAAAAGAGAAAGAAATTAGATCAAACTGTTGAGAAAGGATATCTTCTGGGATATAGAGAGAATGCTAAGGCATATAGAGTCTATCTTCCAAGGAGTAGGAAGGTAGTAGTTCGACGGGATGTAAAGTTCATTGAGGACAGAGCTTTTAGTAAATCCCAAGAAATGCCTTCCGAGGAGCAGTCAAAAGGCGATCTGTTGGTTCAACCACTTCGACTAGCAGAAACTAGTACCAGCAATTCTCCTAAAGGCAAAGCTTCAGAATAGGAGGAATCTCAAGAAGGGGAAGAGTTGATAGATGTACCCACTACTAGTGGAAGAACGAGTCGGGAACTCCGACAAATTCTACAGGATGCAGAGGACTTCATTGTTGCACCCAGGAATGATAAAAGGGAGTGAAAATAGCCAGACAGATTCCAGGCCTTAGTAGCTAAGGTTGGGGAACCCTCTAGTTTTGAGGAGGTCGTTCAACATCAAGTATGGGTAGATGCTATGGTTTAGGAATAAAGTTCTATAATGGTCAATGATGTCTAGGAAGTGGTACCTAGGCCTCAAGACAGGTTAATGGTAGGTTCGAGATGGATCTACAAAGTCAAATATGCCACAGATGACAGTGTGGAGAAATACAAAGCCAGGTTCGTGGCTAAGGGGTATGCTCAGAAGGAAGGAATAGACTACGAAGAAACCTTCGCCCCAGTAGCCAAGTATACTTCTATTAGAACCGTGATATCCCTTGCAGCAAAGATCAGGTGGGAGATTCATGAGATGGATGTCAAGACGGCGTTCTTCAATGGGGCGACAGAAGAAAAACTATACATTGAGAAGCCAGAGGGTTTTGAGACACATGAGAATAAATCTCATGTAAGCAGATTAAAGAAAGCCTTGTATGGGCTTAAATAGGCACTTAGAGCATGGTACGGTTGGATTGATGGCTACTTGCAGAAGATGACATTCATCAAGAGTGATAAATATCCTCATCTCTACTATCTTGTCGTAGAGAATGAGCCTATAATCCTGGTGTTATATGTGGATGATCTTTTCCTGATAGGATCATACAGGCTCATCAAAGACTACAAGAAGAACCTAGCCACAGAATTCGACATGAAGGATTTGGGACAGATGCATTATTTCATGGGTTGGAAGTTTGGCAGTAGAAGCGTGAGATCTTCCTTGGACAAGGGAGATATGCTACAAAGACCTTGAAGAGATTCAAGATGCAAGACTATAGACCTATTGCTACTCCAATGATCACCAACTGGAAGAAGTTTGATGCATCAGAAGATAAAGACGTTGATCCCACCTTTCACAGACAGCTTATAGGGTCCCTAATGTATCTGGTCAATACCAGGCCAGACATTTGTTACGCTGGCAACACCCTCAGTCAGTTCATGGTGGAACCCAAGAGGGCGCACTGGGCAACAGCCAAACATGTTCTCAGGTATATACAAGGAACATTCGAGCATGGACTATTGTATACCCAAGGCAATGACATCAGGCTTTGTGGGTTCACTGACGCAGATTGGGATGGAAGTTCAGTATATCGGAAAAGTACAACTAGGTATTGTTTCAACAATGGATCAAGAATGACCTCCTGGTATAGTATAAAACAGAAATTCGTGGCTCGGAGCTCAGCTAAAGCAGAATATATGGCAACTAGCACAGCTTCGTGCGAAGCCATATGGCTTAGGAAATTGCTTGTGAATCTATTCAGGAGAAGGATGGAAGTGACCAGGATTTTGTGTGATAATCACAATTGCATCAAGCTCTTTGAGAATCTAGTATTTCATGATCGGTCGAAGCACATTGATATCAGGTGTCACTTTGTCAAAGGCTATGTCCAACGAGGGGCAATACAATTCAGGTACACTCCTACAGGAGAACAGATGGCAGACATCCTCACCAAGGCTCTAGGAAGAACAAAGTTTGATTATTTCAAGGAGAAGATGGGGATGGTGAAGAATCCATTTCAGTGACAGAAACAGATAAGTATTCGGGGTTGCAGTGCAGCAGTAAGCAGTGGCAGTGCTATGGGCAGCGTGATGCAACATGTTGAGAGGAAGCTGCAGTACAGATATAGCAGTGGCAGTGGCAGTGTCATGGGCAGCAGTATAGGAAGCAGCAATGCAGTGGATGTGGGGCAGCAAGCCAAGCATCAGCACAGAGGACCCATGCGAAGGATCATTGTGATGCTTCTATGGTAGAACATTGCTAGAGCACATTCCTCGCTAAGAGGGAGTGCTAATTTTGGGTAGCATCAGATGTGCTCTAGCCTTGAAATTTGGTTGAGAGGCTAAGGCACATGAGGCTTCCAAGACCCAGAAATTGTTTGGAGAAATTCCACCTGGATGGGGAGTTATTAAAATAATTAATATTTTTAATGGGTTCCTAAGTCTAAACTTAGCAAAATAAAAATATTAATGGGTATTAATAAAGATAAGGGTGAAAAGCTTCCAAGAGACGAGGATCAAGTCTGTTTTAATCTTAGCAGTTGATTAGAGACTTAATCTTAGTCGTTAATTCATCAATAGGAAAAGTATAAGAGAAGACTTGAGGATCATTTGGAGACACACCAGCGGATACTCAATATCCCAAGGAGAATCGATTCTCAAAGAGAAGAAGATCGATTTCAGAGTGAGAGTTGCAAGATGGAGGAAGAGGAGGGCATCAACAGTAGTCAGTGACTGAGGAGGTGACGCAGGGGTATTGAGAGACAGCGCAAAGGGAGACGCAGTCCAATGGAGACGCAACCCTCACGCAAGCTAACGCATAGGGACGTATAACAACGCAAAGTGACACAGAAGTGACGCAAAAGTGGGAGAAGGGTCTGCGGGGTCTTAGAAAATTTCCAGGGGAAAGTTTCATGTGTTTTCTCTCAGTTTCTCTGTAAAATCATTCTTTGTAAAGCAATTGTTGTTGAATATTAACAAAACCCTCATCTGTTGCACTAGTTTTCCCACATTGGGTTTTTCCAGGGACAATTGTCCAAAACCACTGTGTCGATGTGATTGGTTCTTGTGCATGAATATTGTTGTTATTTCATCTGTGTAATTATGTGATAACTACAGTAGAATTTATTTTAATGTTTGTTGAAGAGATTTCGTGAATAACTTATTGTGAAGCATAAGTAGGTGAAATAAATCAGTTGCTGCAATAGAATTTCAGATTAGAAATTTTCACATGGTATCAAAGTAGAGATCCAGCAACAAGAGAGACGAATCAGCTATGGGTCAGGAGCATGATGCAAAGGCATCAACTCGAAGGGACTCACGCAGATTTCCAAAAGAAAGCACGAGCGACATGGATCACGATTATTATATTTTGGCTTCCAAACTGAAAGAAGTCGCTTGCCTAGCAACCTCTACCTCCTCTGAGGTTTGGTATATAGATAGTGGAGCTTCCTTGCATATGACAGGAATTCGAGAATGTTTTTCAAATTATCAGGAAGAAAGGATGAATTTCAGATCACCATGGGAAATAAGGCAAAGTGTACCACCGTAGGAAGAGGTATTGTAGTCTTTCAAACCGAAGCAAGAGAACGACTTCGAGCAACCAATGTGTTGCATGTGCCAAGATTGCAAATGAACTTACTCTCTGTATCTCAACTTCAAAATAAGGGCTATGACATTTTCTTGAACTAAGGAGAAAGTATATGTCAAACACCTGAGTTGGAAAAGGAAGGCCCAGATTGGAATCAGAAGTAACAAGTTGTATAGATTACAACTAGAATCTCCAATGGCACTAATAGGCAACAATGGAGATAAAGATTTGAATGAACTATGGTACAGGAGGATGGGACACTTACACCATGGGGCTCTGAGAATTCTCTGAAAAACAGTATCAGGAGTTCCAGAATTAAGCACTGAACGAGATGATGTATGCATAGGGTGCGCTCTAGGCAAGTATGCCAAAGCAGCATTTCCCAGAAGTAATAATAGAGCTCAGAGTGTTCTAGGATTGATACACTCAGACATTTGCGGACCTATGTCCACAAAAGCTCTTAGTGGTGCCAAATACTTCGTCACCTTCATGGATGACAATTCCACGAAGGCTTGGATATACTTTCTGAAAACCAAGGATGAGGTTTTTGGTTGATTCAAAGAGTTCAAGGCTCTAGTAGAGAATTTGACAAGAAAGAAGATAGAAGTGTTGCACTCAAACAATGGGGAGAGTACGTTGACAAGGACTTCACCGATTTTTGCGCTAGGGAAGGCAACAGAAGAGAGTGGACAACTCCCTACAATCTGGAGTAGAATGGAGTAGTAGAAAGGAAAAACAAGACTATTGTGGAAGCAGCTAGGGCAATGTTGTATGATCAAGATATGCCCAAATTCCTGTGGGCAGAAGCATTCAGCACGGCAGTTTATGTCCAGAAGAGGACTCCACACAGGGCATTAGGCAAAATCACTCCGGAAAGGGTCTTCACCAGGAAGACACCTGAAGTCAGTCATTTCAGGATATTTGGGAGTTTGGCGTATTGTTGTATACCTGAAGAAAAGAAAAAGAAATTAAATCAAACTATTGAGAAAGGATATATTGTGGGATATAGAGAGAATGCTAAGGCATATAGAGTCTATCTTCCAGGGAGTAGGAAGGTAGTAGTTCGGTGAGATGTAAAGTTCATGGAGGACAGAGCTTTCAAGAAATCCCGAGAAATGCTTTCCGAGGAGCAGTCAAAAGACGATCTGTTGGTCCAACTGCTTCGACCAGCAGAAACTAGTACCAACAATTCTCATAAATGCAAAGCTTCAGAACAGGAGGAATCTCAAGAAGAGGAAGAGTTGATAGATGTACCCACTACTAGTGCAAGAACAAGTCGGGAACCCCGACAGATTCTATAGGACGCAGAGGACTTCATTGGTGCACCCAGGAATGATAAAAGGGAGCGAAAACAGCCAGACAGATACCAGTCTTTAGTAGCTCAGGTTGGGGAACCCTCTAGTTTTCAAGAGGTCGGTTAGCATCAAGTATGGGTAGATGCTATGGTGGAGGAATAAAGTTCTATAATGGTCAATGATGTCTAGGAAGTGGTACCTAGGCCTCAAAACAGGTTAGTGATAGGTTCAAGATGGATCTACAAAGTCAAATATGCTACAGACGACAGTGTGGAGAAATACAAAGCCAAGTTTGTGGCTAAGGAGTATGCTCAGAAGGAAGGGATAGATAGCGAAGAAACATTCGCCCCAAGTAGCCAGGGTATATTTCTATTAGAATCGTGATATCCCTTGCAACAGAGATGGGGTGGGAGATTCATGAGATGGATGTCAAGATGGCATTCTTGCATGGGTCGATAAAAGAAGAAGTATATATTGAACAGCTAAAGGGTTTTGACTTTGAGACACATGACAATAAGTCTCATGCAGATTAAAGAAAGCCTTTTATGGGCTTAAACAGGCACTTAGAGCATGGTACGGTCAAATTGATAGTACTTGCAGAAGATGGGGTTCGTCAAGAGTGACGCAGATCCTAATGTCTACTATCTTGTCATAGAGAATGAGCCTCTAATCCTGGTGTTATATGTGGATGATGTTTTCCTGACAAGAACCTAGCCATAGAATTCGACATGAAGGATTTGGGACAGATGCATTATTTCCTGGGGTTGGAAGTTTGGCAGCAGAAGGGTGAGATCTTCCTTGGACAAGGGAGATATGCTACAGAGATCTTGAAGAGATTCAAGATTCAGGACTATAGACCTATGGCTACTCCAATGATCACCAACTGGAAGAAGATTGATGCATCAGAAGATAAAGATGTTGATCCCACCTTGTACAGACAACTTATAGGGTCCCTGATGTATCTGGTCAATACTAGGCCAGACATTTGTTACACTATCAACACCCTCAGTCAGTTCATGGTGGAACCCAAGAGGGCGCACTAGGCAGCAGCCAAACATGTTTTGAGGTATATACAAGGAACAGTCGAGCATCGACTATTATATACCCAAGGCAATGACATCAGGCTGAGTGGGTTCACTGACGCAAATTGGGATGGAAGTTCAATAGATCGGAAAAATACAACTAGGTATTGTTTCAACATTGGATCAGGAATGACCTCCTAGTGTAGTAGAAAACAAAAATCAGTGGCTCTGAGCTCACCTGAAGCAGGATATATGGCAGCTGGCACAACTTCGTGCAATGCCATATGACTTAGGAAATTGCTTGTGAATCTATTCAAGAGAAGGATGGAAGCGACCAGGGTTTTGTGTGATAATCACAGTTGCATCAAGCTCTCTAAGAATCCAGTATTTCATGATCGGTCGTAGCATATTGATATCAGGTGTCACTTTGTCAGATGCTGTATCCAACAAGAGGCAGTACAGTTGAGGTACACCCCTACAGGAAAACAGATGGCAGACATCCTCACCAAGGCTCTAGGAAGAACAAAGTTTTTTTATTTCAGGGAGAAGATGGGGATGGTGAAGAATCCATTTCAGTAGCAGAAATGGATAAGTATCGAGAGTTGCAGTGCAACAGTAAGCAGTGGCAGTGCTATGTGCAACATGATGCAGCATGTTGAGAGGAAGCTGCAGTACAGATGTAACAGTGGTAGTGGCAGTGTCATGGGCAGTAGTACAGGAAGCAGTAGTGCAGTGGATGTGGGGTAGCAGGCCAAGCATTAGCACAAAGGACTGATGCGGAGGATCACTGTGATGCTTCTATGGTGAAACATTGCTACAACGCATTCCTCGCTAAGAGGGAGTGTTGATTTTTGGTAGCATCAGATGTGCTCTAGCCTTGAAATTTGGTGGAGAGGCTAAGACACATGAGATTTCCAAGACCCAGAAATCGTTTGGAGAAATTCCACCCAGATGAGGAGTTATTAAATTAATTAATATTTTTAATGGGTTCCTAAGTCTAAACTTAGGAAAGTAAAAATATTAATGGGTATTAATAAAGATAAGGGTGAGAAGCTTCCAAGAGACGAGGATCAAGTCTGTTTTAATCTTAGCCGTTGATTAGAGACTTAATCTTGGTCGTTGATTCATCAACAGGAAAAGTCTAAGAGAAGACTTAAGGATCATTTGGAGGCACACAAGCAGATATTCAGTATCCCAAGGAAAATCAATTCTCACAGAGAAGGAGATCGGTTTCAGAGGGAGAGTTACAAGGTGGAGGAAGAGGAGGGCATCAGCAGCAGTCAGTGACTGAGAAGGTGACGCAGAGGTATTGAGAGACAGCGCAAAGGGAGACGCAGTCCAAGGGAGACGCAGCCCTCAAACAAGTTGACGCAGAGGGACGCATAACCAAGCATAGGGACGCAGAAGTGGGAGAAGGGTCTCCAAGGTGTCAGAAAGTTTCTATGCGAAAGTCTCAGGTGTTTTCTCTCAGTTTCTCTGTAAAATCATTCCTTATAAAGCGATTGTTGCTTAAGATTAATAAAACCCTCATTTGTTGCACCGGTTTTCCCACATTAGGTTTTACCTGGGACAATTGTCCAAACAATTGTGTTGATGTGATTGGTTCTTGTGCATGTATATCGTTGCTATTTTCTCTTTGTAATTATGTGATAACTACAGTAAAATTTATTTTAATGTTAGATGAATGGATTTCATAAATAACTTATTGTGAAGAATAAGTACTTGAAATAAATCAATTGCTGCAATAGAATTTCGGGTTAGAAATTTTCACATGGTATCAGAGCACAGATCTGACAACAGGAGAGACGAATCGGCTATGGGTCAGGAGCATGATGCAGAGGCATCAACTCAAAGGGACTCATGCAGATTTCCAGAAGAAAGCACGAGGAACATGGATCGCGATAATTCTATTTTAGCTTCCAGACTGGAAGAAGAAGTCGCTTGCCTAGTGTTGACCACTACGTGTCCACTACCCATAGCAGTACACCCCCTTTTCTTCGCAAAAGGGATAGCGCTTGATCGACGTGTCTGTGCCATTCAACAGTCATCGTCGACCTGATCATGTTATGTTGTAAACCCAGTCTGCATGTGTGAATTGCAAAATAATCTTAGCAGAGTTGTGTCACGTATGTAAATTGCCTAGGTGGACCTAATTTTCTAGTGATAATCTATGTTCCGGAAGGTTTTTTGTCTCACTGATCCATGATCGGCAGAGTTTTCCTTCAGCCTAACCCCAAAGCCG
>APFE030145568.1:0-28016 GCA_000404065.3 Pinus taeda | reverse complement strand
ATTAAAATGCATTTAAAAATTCAACAGATGAGATTAAAAGATATCTTGATCCTCATCGACGGTCGAGATCATTTTGACATGGATCACTCGAATTAGCCGTTGGGAATTTTTCCTTTAAATAGGGTGCTAGGGGTCATTTGAGATCAGATTAGATCTTAGAGTCTGGTGCTAAAGAAAGCTCTCTTGTAGTCATTTTTTTTGTGCAATAAAGAAAGACTTTGGGGTTGAAAATCTTGCTAGTGTTACTCTTCTGGAAACGTTGTAAGATCTTTTATTTTTTCTGCATAATTTTATTTTCAGTCATCGATAATAGCTTGATGAAGATTGATTCAGGCACAGGTATCTTGTCTGATCTCTAGGGTTTGAATGATAGTTTAGATTTTGAAATATAATGGCAGGTATCTCCATTTGATCTGGATTTCACTATTGTTCTCTCCCTCTATGTTAATGGTTGATTTTAAGTTATGCAGAAAATCTTAGTTTTGAGTTTACCGAGCGTTAGGGGAAGTTCTCGGCTAAACTAGCCAACTCCCGGATTGTATTTTCTGAAAGAGCCCAGCTAGTTTTAATTTCGAGCTTATCATCTGAAATTTTTTATGCATGCATGCAGGGTTTTTCTGAAGCATCTCACATTAAATTAAAATTCTGAAAATATTTATGTGGCATAACGAAAAATCTGGTTGTTTTAGAGCCTGCAGTTTGTGAATATTGTAATTATTTAGTTAGGGCTTTCAGTTTCGTTTCTTGCACATATTATTTTTTGGATTTCCGTTCTTTGTCATTGCAGGTTGCAGGTACAGGTTTTGAGAAATATTTTAGGGTTTCATCAGAAAATCTGAAGCAGCTTGCAGCCCGGGGCATTCATTGTAGATTTGACGGAGCAAGGATTTCCAGCCTTCACAGCTAGGGCTTGAGTTCACACTGATCATATTTTCTGAGGGCCGCAAAGTTTTTTTTTTAGGCTGATCTAGCCTCATACGGAAGGATTTATTATTGTTTGCAAGCTTAGATGGAGAGATCGGGGATCAGAGTGACAACCCCCAATCTGAGCATTGTCGTGACAATCTGTGCGACAACACCTAGCAAGCTCTGCCTCCTCTGAGGTTTGGTATATAGATAGTGGAGCTTCCTGGTATATGACAGGAATTCGAGAATATTTTTCAAATTATCAAGAAGGGAAGGATGAATTTTCAGATCACCATGGGAAATAAGGCAAAGTGTACCCCCGTAGGAAGAGGTACTTTAGTCTTTCAAACCGAAGCAGGAGAGCAGCTTCGAGCAACCAATGTGCTGCATGTGCCAGGATTAGGGGTGAACTTACTCTTCGTATCACAACTTCAAAACAAGGGCTATGACTTTTTCTTCATTAAGGAGAAAGTATATCTCAAACACCTGTGTTGGAAAAGGAAGGCCCAAATTGGAATCAGAAGTAACAGTTTCTATAGATTACAGCTAGAATCTCCAATGGCACTGATAGGCAACATTAGAGATAAAGATCTGAATGAACTATGGCACAGGAGGATGGGACACTTACACCATGGAGCTTTGAAAATTCTCAGGAAAATAGTATCAAGAGTTCCAGAATTAAGTACCGAACGAGATGATGTATGCAGAGGGTGCGCTCTAGGAAAATATGCCAAAGCAGTATTTCCCATAAGTAACAATAGAGCTCAGAGTGTTCTAGGATTGATACACTCAAACATCTACGGACCTATGTCCACAAAAACTCTTAGTGGTGCCAAATACTTCATCACCTTCATCGATGACCATTCCAGGAAGACTTGGATATACTTTCTGACGAATGAGATTTTTGGTCGATTCAAAGAGTTCAAGGCTCTAGTAGAGAATCTGACAGGAAAGAAGATAAAAGTGTTGCGCACATACAATGGTGGAGAGTACGTTGACAAGGACTTCACCGATTTTTGCGCTAGAGAAGGCATCAGAAGAGAGTGCACAGCTCCCTACAATCCGGAGCAGAATGGAGTAGCAGAAAGGAAAAACAAGACTATTCTGGAAGCAACTAAGGAAATGTTGTATGATCAAGATATGCCTAAATTCCTGTGGGCAGAAGCATGCAGCACGGCAGTTTATGTCCAGAATAGGATTCCACACAAGGCATTGGGCAAAATCACTCCGGAAAGGGTCTTCACCAGGAAGACCCCTGAAGTCAGTCATTTCAGGATATTTGGGATTTTGACGTATTGTCGTATACAAGAAGAAAGAGAAAGAAATTAGATCAAAATGCTGAGAAAGGATATCTTGTGGGATATGAAAGAATGCTAAGGCATATAGAGTCTATCTTCCAGGGAGTAGGAAGGTAGTAGTTTGGCAGGATGTAAAGTTCATGGAAAACAGAGCTTTTAGGAAATCCCGAGAAACGCCTTCCGAGGACCATTCAAAAAACGATTCGTTGGTCCAACCACTTCGACCAGCAGAAACTAGTACCAACAATTCTCCTAAAGGCAAAGCTTCTGAACAGGAGGAATCTCAAGAAGACGAAGAGTTGATAGATGTACCCACTACCAGTGGAAGAACTTGTCAGGAACTCCGACAGATTCTACAGGATGTAGAGGACTTCATTAGTGCACCTAGGAATGATAAAAGGGAGCGAAGTCAGCAAGATAGATACCAAGCCTTAGTAGCTCAGGTTGGGGAACCCTCTAGTTTTCAGGAGGTCGTTCAACGTCAAGTATGGGTAGATGCTATGGTAGAGGAATAAAGTTCTATAATGGTCAATGATGTCTAGGAAGTGGTACCTAGGGCTTCGGATAGGTCAGTGGTAGGTTCGAGATGGATCTACAAAGTCAAATATGTTGCAGACGACAGTGTCGAGAAATACAAAGCCAGGTTTGTGGCTAAGGGGTATGCTCAGAAGGAAAGGATAGACTACGAAGAAACCTTCGCCCAGTAGCCAGGTATACTTCTACTAGAACCATGATATCCCTTGCAGGACAGATGGGGTAGGAGATTCACCAGATGGATGTAAAGAAGACGTTCTTGAACAAGGTGATAGAAGAAGAAGTATACATTGAACAGCCAGAGGGTTTTGAGACACATGAGAAGAAATATCATGTATGCAGATTAAAGAAAGTCAATTCGTCTCTTCAGCAACAAGAGAGACGAATTAGCTATGGTAGACGAATTGGTTATTCACAATGATACATATTTACAATACATAGGAGTGACCCTTGGTTTCATATTCCAAGTGGTCCCTTGGACTCCCTTTGGCTATTCAGCTTCCACACCAACCCTTAGAGGATTAGGTGTCCAACATTCCCCCCTTAATCTAAAGGGTTATGTATGAGTCCAAGAAGAGATTTGTAATACAAAATGTGCAAAAATGCATGGCAGCATTAGACTGAATGTGCTCTCTGAAATGTTGGTAGCAAGGGAGGTGGTTTAAGGATAACCACCAACACTAGAATGCTTAGTGCAATTCCCAGAACTCTTCTAGGTCTAGCAAGAAGCTGAGGTCTTTTGCTAGAGGAAGTGCTCCTGATATTTTGAAGAGGGGAACCTTCAACCATGAAAGGGAGGTCTCACCCCGCATAAAAGGGGGAATCTCAACCTGAAAAGGGAGGTCTCAACTTGTGATGGTTTATGGATTACCACCAACTCTGGAATGCTTAATGCAATTCCTGGAACTCTTCCAAAACTGGCAAGAAGTTGAAGTCTTCTTTTAGAGGAAGTGTCGCCAAATCTTTGAAGAGGCATCACCAACTGAAGCCATGCTCAAGGGCATCTTTGTCTATTGCTACAACTCTGAATCTGGTATGGCAGGTTATGGCTCAGGCTCACTTGATGTGGCTTTGAAGCTTGCAGTTCACTATCACTTCCCCCCTGTCAGATACAAGGTGATATGATGGAGAAAACTCAACTGCGAGATTGTTCAATACTCTAGAACAAGTTCTGACATATGATTGAAATATCTTCTTGGTTGTTGAAGCCCATTGCCAAGAAGCGATCCATCCAAGATGAATCTTTGTTCTTGTAGGAGGCTTGATTTTGAAGCATTTGTTTGAAGAATGACTGGTTTTATGACAATGCTTACACGGATGAAAATCAAAATAGTGATCTTTCACATGGCCAACTCAGTCACAGTGTTGGCATTTAACAACTTTTGGCTGCAAATGTGGAGGAGCAGAATCTGGAACAGGTGAAGGTGAACTGTCATGAAGGAATCCAGCACTCCAAAACTGAATGGGCTTTGAGTAATCTAGAATATGAAAGGACGCGTCCTTGTCATATCCAAGACCAGTTCTATGCTTGGTGTGGACAAGCTCTTCCCAAGGTCTGATGACCGACTTGGGAAGTGCAGACTGAATTTCTGCATCTGCATGTACAACTGCGCCTGAGAGGGGCTCAATGATCTGATGAATTTTGATTGTTGATGGGAGTTTGTCTCAAACAAAGAATTGTCCTGAAAAAAGACAAGCTCAGAGTCATGACTACACTTTTGTAACTCCTCTTGCTGTAGCTGTGATTCAAGCTGCAAAAAATCAATTTTGTCATGTGCATTTTGCAAACAAGTTTGAATGTCTCTGAGAATGGCTTTATCAATCATGATTGTACTATTGACAGTAGAATGTATTAAATTGTTTAGTAATTCCAACACTCCATTGGCCATTTTCCAAAGATTTATAATGTTGAATGCAATCCAAAATCAAAATAGAAAGGTGCTCCACCACGCTACAAACTCAACAATTTAACAACATTGTGCGTAATAAATCATCCAATGCTAAAGCATATGCCATACCATGACCCTTATCCAACGCAATCAACATACCAGGACTACAATGTAAATCAACATACACACCAACCATGAGCAGTAATGACTGGTTCTTAATATGACCTCAACGCATATAACAGCTAGAGCCCAACATAATCTCAAACTCAGAAACTCAATGATTGACAACTCTTTCTTTCCATAGAATCCCATAAGTTGTTCTTTGGATCTAAATCCATCCTTCAATAATCTAGTCAAAACCCTCTATAAATTATTGCGTCCTATGGAGAGAACCAATGAAAGGTTAAGCACGGTCTTTAACGTAAAACAGATTAACACACTCCAAATCAGAAAATATAATAAAACAAAGCATCATCTGCAAATTTCTTCTTTTCCAAAGAAGCACGAAAATCAATGCATCTCACGGGTGACAATGCACAGGTCACTGAAAGTTCACTGGTTTTGTAGCATATGTTGAGCACTTTCCAACATACATAATAAGAACACAGTCCTTAGCACATATCAGATTTACATTGCATGGTTTCCAACATGTATTATAAAGCATATAACACTATACTATTCTTCAATACCATCACCATAATATACCATTCGACCTTCAAAAAAATGGAGCTACACGGAGACCAGATTTCAACGATATAAATGGTTGAGCGGTGTATATTTAGGCGGATATATAATATGCCTGTATAACGAATGAATGGATTGCAATTTTTGCTAGTCTTTTATAGCCTAGATCAGCAACAAGAAACCAGATGAATAAATACTAGCAGCCGCCGGCTATCAATAGTAAACTTAATGCAGTTCAACCACCAATTGATAGGCCGACTGTGTTACCTGTTTTTTTCTCTCAGCATCAGGAGTTTGGTTACTTGCGAGTTCGATTGGAGCAGAGTGCCTCTCAAAGCGAGGATGTAGTCATGATGTAGTTGCTCTTTTCCCGAATACGATGTCAAGGAGGCTCATTGATGTTAAGAAGGTAGTTACTGGCCTCCTCTTTGGTGGATCAAGGAAGAGACTGCGTGATGGAGTTAGATTAAGAGGAGATATCAATGTGCTATTACTTGGTGATCCATCCACCACAAAATCACAGTTCCTTAAATTTGTTGAGAAGACAGCCCCGGTTGTTGTTTACACTTCTGGAAAAGGTTCATCTGTTGTTGCTCTAATAGCTTCCAGACGAATCAGCTATTCACAATGATACATATTTATAATACTTAGGAATGACCCTTGTTTTCATATTCCAAGTGGTCCCTTGGACTCCCTTTGGTTGTTCAGCTTCCACACCAACCCTTGGAGGATTAGGTGTCCAACAATTTCGTAAATAACTCATTGTGAAGAATAAGTGGGTGAAATAAATCAGTTGTTGCAATAGAATTTCGGGTTAGAAATTTTCACATGGTATCAAAGCAGAGATCCGGCAATAGGAAAGAAGAATCGGCTATGGGTCAGGAGCATGATGCAGAGGCATCAACTCAAAGGGACTCACACAGATTTCCAGAAGAAAGCACGAGGGACATGGATCACAATTATTCTATGTTAGCTTCCAGACTAGAAGAAGAAGGCGCTTGCCTAGCAAGCTCTGCCTCCTCTGAGGTTTGGTATATAGATAGTGGAGCTTCCTGGCATATGACAGGAATTCAAGAATGTTTTTCAAATTATCAAGAAGAAAGTGCACCCTTGTAGGAAGAGGTATTGTAATCTTTCAAAACGAAGCAAGAGAGCGGCTTCGAGCAACCAATGTGTTGCATGTGCCAGGATTGGGGTGAACTTACGCTACGTATCTCAACTTCAAAACAAGGGCTATGATGTTTTCTTCATTAAGGAGAAAGTATATCTCAAACACCCGAGTTGAAAAAGGAAGGCCCATATTGGAATCAAAAGTAACACGCTGTATAGATTACAGCGAAAATCTCCGATGGCACTGATAGGCAACAATGGAGATAAATATTTGAATGAACTATGGCATAGGAAGATGGGACACTTACACCATGGGGCTCTGAGAATTCTCAGGAAAACTGTATCAAGAGTTCCAGAATTAAGTACCAAACAAGATGATGTATGCAGAGGGTGCGCTCCAGGCAAGTATGCCAAAGCAGTGTTTCCCAAAAGTAACAATAGAGCTTAGAGTGTTCTAGGATTGATATACTCAGACATCTGCGTACCTATGCCCACAAAAGCTCTTAGTGGTGTTGAATACTTCGTCACCTTTATCGATGACCATTCCAGGAAAACTTGGATATACTTTTTGAAAACCAAGGATGAGGTTTTTGGTCGATTCAAAGAGTTCAAGGCTCTAGTAGAGAATCTAATAGGAAAGAAGATAAAATTTTTGCACTCGGACAATGGTGGAGAGTACATTAACAAGGACTTCACCGATTTTTGCGCTAGGGAAGGCATCAGAAGAGAGTGAACAGCTCCCTACAATCCGGAGCAGAATGGAGTAGTAGAAAGGAAAAATCAGACTATTGTGGAAGCAACTAGGGCAATGATGTATGATCAGGATATGCCCAAATTCCTGTTGGCAGAAGCATGTAGCACAACAGTTTATTTCCAAAACAGGACTCCACACAAGGCATTGGGCAAAATCACTTTGGAAAGGGTCTTCACTAGGAAGACACCTCAAGTTAGTCATTTCGGGATATTTGGGAGTTTGGCATATTATCGTATCTGAAGAAAAGAGAAAGAAATTAGATCAAACTGCTGAGGAAGGACATCTTGTGGGATTTAGCGAGAATCCTAAGGCATATAAAGTCTATCTTCTAGGGAATAGCAAGGTAGTAGTTCAACAGGATTTAAATTTCATGGAGGACAAAGCTTTCAGGAAATCCCGAGAAATGCCTTCTAAGGAGTAGTCAAAAGACGATCCGTTGGTCCAACCACTTCGACTAGCGGAAACTAGTAACAACAATTTTCCTAAAGGCAAAGCTTTAGAACAGGAGGAATCTCACGAAGAGGAAGAGCTGATAGATGTACCCACTACGAGTGGAAGAACGAGTCGGGAACTTCGACAGATTCTATGGGATGCAGAGGACTTCATTGGTGCACCCAGGAAATTATAAAAGGAAGCGAAGACAACCAAAAGATACAAGGCCTTAGTAGCTAAGGTTGGGGAACCCCCTAGTTTTCAGGAGGTCATTCAACATGACATATGGGTAAGATGCTAAGGTGGAGGAATACAGTTCTATAATGGTCAATGACGTCTGGGAAGTGGTACTTAGGCCTCAGGACATGTCAATGGTAAGTTCGAGATGGATCTACAAAGTCAAATATGTTGCGGACAGCAGTGTGGAGAAATACAAAGCCAGTTTTGTGGCTCAGGCGTATGCTCAGAAGGAAGGGATAGACTACGAAGAAACCTTCGCCCCAATAGCCAGGTATACTTCTATTAGAACTGTGATATCCCTCGCAGCACAGATGGGGTGGGAGATTCACCAGATGGATGTCAAGACAGCCTTCTTGAACGGGGTGATAGAAGAAGAAGTATACATTAAACAACCAGAGGGTTTTGAGACACATGAGAAGAAATCTCATGTATGCAGATTAAAGAAAGCCTTGTATGGGCTTAAACAGGCACCTAGAGCATGGTACGGTCGAATTGATGGCTACTTGCAGAAGATGGGGTTCATCAAGAGTGACGCAGATCTTAATCTCTACTATCTTGTCGTAGAGAATGAGCCTCTAATCCTGGTGTTATATGTGGATGATCTTTTCCTGACAAGATCATCTAGGTTGATCAAAGACTACAAGAAGAACCTAGCCGCAGAATTCGACATGAAGGATTTGGGACAGATGCATTATTTCCTGGGGTTGGAAGTTTGGCAGCAAAAGGGTGAGATCTTCCTTGGACAAGGGAGATATGCTATAGAGATGTTGAAGAGATTCAAGTTGCAGGACTATAGACCTATGGCTACTCCAATGATAGCCAATTGGAAGAAGATTGATGCATCAAAAAAAAAAGACGTTGATCCCACCTTGTACAGACAACTTATAGGGTCCCTGATGTTTCTGGTCAATATCAGGCCAGACATTTGTTACACCGTCAACACCCTCAGTCAGTCATGGTGGAATCCAAGAGGGCGCACTGGGCAACAACCAAACGTGTTATCAGGTATATACAAGGAACAGTCAAGCATGGACTATTGTACACCCAAGGCAATGACATCAGGCTAAGTGGGTACACTAACACAGATTGGGTTGGAAGTTCAGTAGATTGGAAAAGTACAACTACGTACTGTTTCAACATTGGATCAGGAATGAACTCTTGGTGTAGTAGAAAAAAGAAATTCGTGGCTCTGAGCTCAGCTGAAGCAGAATATACGGCAGCTCGCATAGCTTCATGCGAAGCCATATGGCTTAGGAAATTGCTTGTGAATCTATTCAGGAGAAGGATGGAAGCAACTAGGATTTTGTGTGATAATCACAGTTGCATCAAGCTCTCTAAGAATCCAGTATTTCATGATCATCGAAGCACATTGATATCAGGTGTCACTTTGTCAGAGACTGCGTCCAACAAGGGGCAGTACAGTTGAGGTACACTCCTACAGGAGAATAGGGGTCAAACATCCTCACCAAGGCTCCAAGAAGAACAAAGTTTGTTTATTTCAAGGAGAAAATGGGGATGGTGAAGAATCCATTTCAGTAGCAGAAATGGATAAGTATCGGGAGTTGCAATGCAGTGGTTAGCAGTGGCAATGCTATGGGCACCATGATGTAACATGTTGAGAGGGAGTTGCAGTACAAATGTAGTAGTGGTAGTGGTTGTGTCATGGGCAGCAATACAGGAAGCAACAGTGCAATGGATGTGGGGCAGTAGGCCAAGCATCAGAACAGAGGACCGATGCGGAAAATCAGTGTGATGCTTCTATGGTGGAACATTGCTAGAGCACATCCCTCATTAAGAGGAGTTTTGATTTTGGGTAGCATCAGATATGCTCTAGCCTTGAAATCTAGTGGAGAAGTTAAGGCACATGAGATCTCCAAGACCCAAAAATCGTTTGGAGAAATTCCACCTAGATGAGGAGTTATTAAAATAATTAATGAAGGAAGATCTCAACTGCTTTTGGACCACCATGTATGCAAACCTCGGCTCGGTCATAAACTACTTACTAAGGGAGAGCCAGGTTCTTAAGTCTAAACTTAGGAAAATAAAAATATTAATGGGTATTAATAAAGATAAGGGTGAGAAGCTTCCAAGAGACGAGGATCAAGTCTGTTTTAATCTTAGCCCTTGATTAGAGACTTAATCTCGGTCGTTGATTCATCAACAGGAAAAGTATAAGAGAAGACTTGAGTATCATTTGGAGACACACTGGAAGATACTCAATATCCCAAGGAAAATCGATTCTCAAAGAGAAGGAGATCAATTTCAAAGGGAGAGTTGCAGGGTGGAGGAAGAGGAGGGCATCAGCAGTAGTCAATGACTGAGAAGGAGGTGACACAGGGGTATTGAGAGACAGCGCAGAGGGAGATGCAGTCTAGGGGAGACGCAGGCTGACGCAAAGGGACGCATAACCACGCAGAGTGATGCAGAAGTGATGCAGAAGTGGGAGAAGGGTCTGCAAGGTCTCTGATTTCTCTCAGTTTCTCTGTAAAATAATTCCTTGTAAAGCAATTGTTGCTGAAGATTAATAAAACCCTCATCTGCTGCACTGGTTTTCCCACATTGGGTTTTTCCGCGAACAATTTTCCAAAAACAAATGTGTTCATGTGATTGGTTCTTGTGCAAGTATATCACTGTTATTTTCTCAGTGTAATGATGTGATAACCGTAGTAGAATTTTTTTAATGTTTGCTGAAGGCATTTCGTAAATAGCTTTTTGTGAAGAATAAGCAAGTAATAAATCAGTTGTTGCAGTAGAATTTCGGGTTAGAAATTTTCACACTACAATCATGTGTCCTAGTCTGCGTTGAAAAGAGAGTCTACGAAAGACAAAAAAAAAATTGATGTGTTCTAAGCCCCCTCTAAACAAGACAACTCTCTTCCTTTAGGTCAACTCAAACAAAGGTGCCCTTTGGAGCATACAAGCTCATTAATTGGCAGAACAGCGATATTTTTATATATTTTATTAATCATTGAATGATGATGTTACAAAGAAAGGTTGTCGGCTTATATACTACCTCAGGTGCCTCTTGGTGAAAGGGCATGATCTTCTGATCGTGCCCTTTTGCCTAATTAATCTAAAATTACAAAATTATTACTTTTTTTACATAACATTGTCTTCCTCTCGAAAAGATGTTTTGTCCTCAAAGCATATGTAACAACGAATGTTGTTGGCAAAATGCTTTTGTCTCCCGGGAAGTTTCTTCTTTTGGTAGGTCTTTCCACTTAATCAAGAATTCTTTGATTACTCGTGATCACAACTTCTTTTCCCTGGTGGATATGATACCTTTTGATTCTAAAATGATCTTCCCTTCGTCAACTAATGTCGAAAGTGCTATATGTGCCACTTGGTATTTTCCAAGTGCTTTTTTAAGGCAAGATACATGGAAGACATTGTGAACATGACTTTTATCAAGAAGGCTCAAACTATTTGCTACTTGGTTGATCTTTTAATTAATCTGGTACGGTTCATAGAACTTTAGTGCCAATTTGTTTCTTCCCTCTTGTTTTAAGGTTTCTTATAAGTCTGGAGTTTAACAAATACCCATTCTCCAACTTCAAATTCTCTTTCAGTTTTGCTTTGATTAGCCTGTTGCTTCATATGATTTCTTGCAATATTTAAATTTTCTTTTAGTGCTTGGAAGACTTTTTGTGTTTCCTCTCACTGATCTTTAACTATTGGAAGTTTTGTCTCAATAATGGCAAGGTCCTTCAATTTAGGAGGTTCGAAACTGTAAAAAGCTTCAAATGGAGTCATTTTTGTTGAAGTGTGGTAAGTCGAATTGTACCACCATTCGGCAAGATGTAACCATTGGGCCCATTTATTTTGTTTGTCTGTTGCATAACAATGTAGGTAGGCTTCTAAACATTTATTGACAACTTCTGTTTGACCATCTATTTGAGGATGGTATGCTAAACTCAGGTTGAGGTACGTTCCTATATGTTTGAAAAATTCATTCCAGAAATTACCTTTGAATTTGGCGTCTCTATCGCTAACAATGTGTTGCGAATCATGATTGTCGTTAGACCAAAACCCGCAGGTGTTAGTCAACGATCGCATCGCAGAGATAAGGATCCATGAGAGGCGAATAGTCCATGTCGCAAAACACACAGTGAGCGTTGGTTTATCCAATGTCCAACAATCTCCCCCCCAACGTGAGTCGGGTGTGTATCGAACTCGCGACCTACGCTCTGATACCACTTGTTGGGAATCACGATTGTTGTTAGACCAAAAGCTGCAAGTGTTAGTCAACGATCGCATCGCTAGAGATGAGGATCCACAAGAGGCGGTTAGTCCATGTCGCGAAACACGGGGAGCGTTGGTTTATCCAACGTCCAACACAATGACCTTGGGAAACCCATGTATTTTGTAGACATTCTTGCAAAATATCTCAATGATTTGTTTGATTTCCTCATTCCTATGAAGTGTGCATACTTGGTGAGTCTGTTGACTGCTATGAGAATTTCGTCCTTGCTATCAAACAGATAATCCTTCGATAAAGTCCACTGATATTTCTTCCCACTTCTAATTTGGAATATTTAAGGGATGGAGCAGTCTAGGGGTCATAACATTTTCATTTTTATTTCTTTGGCATTTATTGTATTCTGCTACATATTTTTTAGTATCATTATTCATTCTCTTCCAAAAGAATGATTGGCGTGCATTATATTAGGTTTTAAAGAAACCTACATGTTCTACTGACAGTGAATCATGGGACTCTTTGAGAACTTTAGCTTTAAATTTGGAACTTGGACTTAGGTAAATTCTTCCCTTATACAACAGAATATCTTTTTTCCATTCAAATTTTGAATTCTGAGGATTATTGATTATAGCACTTGTTTATGGATCTTTGGCATACTCACTTCGAATTTCATTAAGCCATTCTGGGATAGCAACCGAAATTGCAAGTAATGATGATTCTTCATCTTTCCTGGACAGAGCTTCTGCTACTACGTTGTCTTTCCCTTTCTTGTGTAGTATATCCATGTTGAAGGCAACAAATTTTTCAATCCACTTTTGTTGTTTTGTGGATAGTGTTTTCTATTGGAGGAGGTGTTGAAGACTATTATGGTTTGTTCGTATTAAGAACGTACTTCCCAAGAGATATTGCCTCCAGTTAGCTAATGCATGCATAATGGCAAGCATTTCCTTATTGTATGTAGACTCAAGACATTCTCGCTTGTTGAGCTTCTTGCATCAATATTGCTCCTATGCCGAAACCTAAAGCATCACATTCAATTATGAAAGGCTTTGAAAAATATGGAGTTGCTAATATAGGTGCCTTGGACATAATTTCCGTTAAATCTTCAAAAAAAAATTCTACATTATCATCCCATTGAAAGGAGTTCTTTTTCGACAGATTTGTTTTTGGTGCAGATACAAGAGCATAATTTTGAACAAACCTTCGATAGTATCCAGTCAACCCTAAGAATGCTCTTAATTTGGAGATGTTAATTGGTCTGGGCCATTCTTTTATTGTTTTGATCTTATTAGGATCTATTTTTACTTCTTCCTTGGATATTATATGTCTGAGGTACTCTACCTCTTCTTTTCCAAAGGTGCACTTGGACATCTTTGCATAGAAATGATGTTCTTCTAATATAGTGAGAACTTGCTCCAAATGTTGTAGATGCTCTTTCCATGGTTTACTATAAATTAGAATCTCGTCAAAGAACACTAACACAAACTTCCTTAGACACGGACGGAATACCTCATTCATGGTGGCTTGGAAGGTTGTTGGAGCATTAGTTAATCTGAAGGGCGTTACCGTAAATTCATAATGACCTTCATGTGTTCGAAAAGCAGTCTTCGCTACATCCTCTAGACTTATTTTGATCTGGTAGTATCCCGATCTCAAGTTCAATTTTGAAAAGTATTAGGCTCCAAGAAGTTCATCTAGCATTTCATATAAAGGGGATCGGAAACTTATTCTTAATCGCTACCTTGTTCTATCCTCGATAATTTACACACAGTCTAAAGGACCCATCCTTCTTTCAGACTAAAACCACTGGAGCAACGTATGGGCTTCTACTTTTTGTGATGATTCCACACTTTAAAAGATCTTGGACTAATCTTTCAATTTCAGTTTTTTGGTGGTGTGGATACCTATACAGCTTGATATTGACAGGGTTTGACCCTAATTTGACTTTGACCACATACTTGATTTCTCTTTCAAATGGCATCTTCATAGGAAGATCTTGGAACACCTTTTTGTGTTTTTGGATCCGTTTTTGAACTTCAAGTGGTAGTTCTTGAACTTCAAGTGTTTCTTCGCTAACCAATCCAGAGGTCAACATCTCCATCTGATGACACTGTACTACATATGTTGGTGCTCCCATCCGAATCAGCTTCATCATCTGGTATGACGATACAATTTAATTATGAAGGGGTTGGAACCCAAATAACTTGTATTTCTGCCCCTCCCATCTAAACTTTATAAATTTCTTTTGATGGTTGGCAGAGTAAGTGCCTAAGGTTGTACCATTGGATACCTAGGACCACATCCACTCCTCTTAATGGTACTATGTAGAACAGAGATTCCAGATTGTACTCTTGAATCTATAATTTGAATTTATGGCATTTCCCTCCTTTTTCAATTTTCTTTCCATCAGCTACCATCACTTTCATGTTGGGCATGGGACATGCGAAAATGTTGAACCTTTTCGCCATATTTGAGTCCAAAAAGTTGTGGGTGCTGCCAGTATCAATTACGACCATTACATTGCTCTTTTTTATATGTCCTTTTAACTTTAATGTTTGGGGCTGAGATATACTTGCCATGGTCGATAATGACACTTGCGAAATATTCTTGTTATCTGGTTCTAGAGAAAATTGTGGAGAACTTTCAACTTCTTCTATGTTTGATTCTTCATTGTCTGAATCATTGGTTACTTCACATGTATACAGGTTCTTAGTCTCTTTTCCCTTAGCACATTTATGTTTAGGGTCCGATTTTTCTCCACAACATTTGCACTTACCTTCTTTCATTCTTTGCATTTTCAGATTAGTTTTTTCTCCTTCATGTCGTTGTGGAGGAACATACTTCGTATTATCCGCATTAACAGTTCAGGGAAATCTTCGTCTCGAATATACTCTTTCAACATTTAGCCATTGTATCCTTTCGAGCTTCCTTTCTACGGCTTTTGTTTTCTGTCTTGCTTCTTCTATGCAAGTGATGTCATGAAGCCTAAGCGCAGCCTGGAGGTGGCGTTTAAGTCTCGTGATGTATGATTGAATAAGACGAGTCTCTGATAACCCAAGTACTCTTGTAGCTAGAGTTTCCCATTCTCTTGTGTATTCGTCCACATCTCCTTTTTGTTGCAGCCTGGTGAGTCCTGCGAAGAACTCTTCTTCTTTGACACCTTGGAACCTCTTAAAGAATGCATTTTTTAATTGTCAATACCATAAATCTCGAAATATTCTTTTGCTTTATTGAACCATGCAACATTGTATTTCTTGTTACTGTCAAATTTGGAGAGCTCAAGTTTTGCTCTTCATTGATATGTCGCAACTAGTGGGGTGAAGAAAGGGTATTGATTCGAGATCTACATATTTGGGTATTGATTCCAGAACTACATATTTTGAAAATTTGTGTTACTATTTTGTTGATCAGGCATTGGAAGATTCTTTTGGAGACTCAGAGGTATGATGTGAGTCTGATGAGTTTGATGCATCTGAAGAATCTAGATGTTGAGTAGCTTGATTATTCTGGGGTAGTTGATCAGGTGTAATTTTCAACATTTCAAAAATACAATTCAACATCGACATTGCTTGATTATGAGCTATTGATGCTACATTATGATTTGATCCACCTTATTTGAAAGGATTGCATGATCCTTTTTAAATTCGCTATGATTATGCTCGAGCTGATTCTCTATTCTCTTTGTTGTATCCTAGAGCTCCTCAATTTTTTCGGCATGTCTTATTTTTTTAACTATGTAGTAATTTTTTTTAAATATATATAAATAAATTTTTTAATAATATAAATATAATAATTAATTATATAGTTATAATTATATAATCTATTAACATTATATATTATAAATATAATAATATTTTAAACAATAAATATATAATTTATCCAACAGATATTAAAAGTCGTGGTGGGGAACAGATGCGATTTGGCAGGTAAAATGGCAGGGATGTCGGGGAGCATGGGAGCAAAATGGACAGCAGCTGGCGTGGGTCAACAGATGGTCAGGAAGGATGGCCAGAAATCAGCGAACAAGGAACATTGTTACAACAAACAAGGGAACAGGTCGTCAAGGGATAGAAAGTGGTGAACATTGATGGCATGAGATGCAGTTGACAACGAAAGTCTCGGCGGTAGGGAGATTCGGGTGGCTCGGATAGTTGGATGGTCAGCGAAAGGTGGCGAAGAACCTAGAACATGGAGTAATGACAGACGGTGTTAATGAGGTAATGCAGCAGTGCAGAGATGATGGAGTTATCTTCAACGAACTAGGAGCGTGGTTGGCTCTGATGCCAAATGGAGCGTACAAGCTCATTAATTGATAGAACATGGATATTTATATATATTTATTAATGATTGAATGATGATGTTACATAGAAGGGCCCCTGACTTATATAATGCCTCGGGTGCCTCTTGGTGAAAGGGCATGATCTTTTGATCATGCCCTTTTGCCTAATTAATCTAAAATTACAAAATTATTGATTTTTTTACATAACACTCTTTCAAATGAAATTACTCTTATCTGCTCAAGTCGGCCCCAGTTAAGGGCTCCTCCAAAACACATATATTTATCCAACTCGTGGAAACCAAATGACCAAGAAAAGAGACATCGAATTAAGAACAAATCATTTGTTTGATAAACAAGTCGAACCCTAAAAGGATACATCTGAAGAAGGTCGAGCAAGCTTGGAGATTAGTTATCTGTTGTGGTGGAATGTTTTGAAGTTGGCGCAAATTTTGATAAGTCTGGTAAGATTTCCTTCTCTTGTTTGAAGCATTACTGAACATATTTTCACCATAGAGAGATCGTAAATACATCACCCTTGTAGCATCTCTAGAGAATCCTGGAGAAAGATTGAGCAAATCCAGAAGCGTTTTATAACATATAACCTCAAAATTAAAAGCAACACACTCTATCCTATTCTCCTTATAGAAGTGGGTCTTTCCCCTATCAAGAGCATAGCTATGACTAGACTTATGTTGTACAAGCACAAACTCAATAACATAGGAGACCATAGACTTCCTAAGCTAGCTTTAAATTCCAGCCAAAACCACCTAAGGCTCAAACGAGGTTGGTATAAAGACAACAGGGCCTGGTTAAACCATTGGGAGATCGACGAGAATGTTGCATTGCAAAACATTAAAAATATTTGTTACTTCTAAGTTCAAAGAAAAAATGTGATGTGAGAAAGATTTAGCAGCTAAAAGAAAATTAAGATATTATAAGGAGGTCATTAACCCCACCCTAGAAGATCAAAAGTATCTCTCTGTTTAACTAGCTCAAAGAAGAAAATTAATATAGCCAAGATTAGAACGAACTCTCATGAGGCTCCATAGTGAAACGGGTCATTGGGCAGTTCCTAAAACACCATGGATGGAAAGGTTCTGCCATCTCTGTGAGAATATGAACATCGAGGATGAAAATCACTTCCTCTTAGAGTGCCCCGCTACAACCAAATTAGATCTCAATTTCAAAATCTTTGTTGCAATACTGACCTTCATAGCCTTTTACGTTGTCAAAATTCAGTGAGCTCGGGAGGCTTCTCTCCAAGCTTTTTGAGCATAGGAATAAAATCTTAAATCAAACTAAATAATTCGTTTCTTTAGGTCCGATAGACCAAAGTTTGGTCTCAGTGGACGTTAACCACCATCATCACAATCCTAGGAAGCATACATTTGGACACCACCACTGCCTCTCAAGGCACATACCCCATCCAGATGTTCAGCAAGTATGTCCTTACAGAACTATCCTTATCTTGGATATCACCCATCCTCAAAGAATATCAGTCCTTAGGACTATTCTTATCTTAGATACCCTATCCTCAAAGAGTATCAGTCCTAGGGACCACTCCTATCTCGGATACATTTCCTCAAGAAATATCGGTCCCAAATGCTTATCCAATCCACCATTCTCCCTACCAATGCCCTCATTAAGCTTAGTCCTGGCCATAGTGCATGACACATGGAGAATACGGTGTCCACTCTCACTTGCTCTCAACCAGGGAGGAAATCCTCACTCACTTTCAACCAAGGAGGAAATCCTCACTCACTCTCAACCAAGGAGGAAATCCTCACTCACTCTCAAACAGGGAGGAACAACCACAAGCCTAAGCTTGTCTCGGGAGTACTCGTCAAAGCATTGGCTACATGTTCTTTCGTGGAGATATGTTGTAGCTTCTTGGCTCCTATTTGCATCACATCATAATGATCTTCTACCTTCCTGTATTTTTGTCAATCTTCTTCCCCTAGCTTTAATGTGACATCAAGTAGTTCATCAAACATCTTATGGAGCCAAACTTCTTCACACTTGATTGCACAAACCTTCACATCTTCTTCCTTCGTAATAGAATTATGCTTTCACGCTTTTTCAAGAAATTAAATCTGCTTCCAATCATCAGAAGTATTTCTATCAGCATTAGTATTGTCAATCAATGTGTTCCTAGATCAAACCAATCACTTGTTGGTACAACGATATCAGAAATCTTCTACTTCTTGCCAAAGGATCTTGTCATTGATCTATCATCTTCTCCTTTTGATCATAAACTTTTCTGGATTTTCTGCCAAACTTCAAGTAATATTCATCGAGGATTTGCCATCTTCCTCTTCCTAGTTGAGATAGGTAAACTTCTTCCCTTTTAAATCTTTCTTTCATGCTACCATCTAATTGACTTATTTTTTATGTATACTCTCTTCTCGTCTTCGTGCTTTGCTACATCTTTCCAAATCTTCTATCGGTAAGTCAAGCTTAGATAGATCTTGTTTTGATCTGCAACCTCTGTTCGAAGACTATGAAAGAACAAATGACAAAGTGTATAGACAAAATAGCAACAGTAATAACAAAATAAAGTAGGTATAGAATACTTATCCTTTTGAGGAGACTTAGTTCCCTCTTAATCTTGGACCTTTTCATCAATCCTTGTCCTCATATCAACATGATGTCATTCTTGTCATTCTCAAGAACTAGGTTTTTCTTTCTACAGTGGAAACAATTAGTTAAGGCTTCTATTTCTAGGATTTTCTAACTCAAACCTTTGCTAGGGTTTACAAAACCAAGATGCCAAAGGCTTGAAGACCTGCCATTACAAAGTTCTACAACCATACTAGAGAGTTAGTTGCAAAACCCTAGATTCTTCAAGGTCTTCAAGATCTGTCATGTTAGAAGTTGCAAATTCTACAAGCATGCAAACCCTAGAAATGTGAGCTTTCTATGCAAGAGATGTAAGTCATTTCATTCCTAGGTTTTGAAAACCGAGTCTTGTATGCACGAAAAGACTTTAAAGACTAACAAGTCAATGCTCTTTGAAATATATCTACACATATGCACTACTCTCCTTCAAGAGCATTAGATCATCATCTTAGCATACCTATCATTGACATATCACGAGTGAACAGGGATTCTATGTAGCTTTTCAACCTTACCTGTCAACAGAGATTCGATCCTTTTGCAACAGAGATTGTCATCTTCTTTCAACAGCAGTGCTTCAATTTTTCAGTCATCCAACTGCTTCTCATATTTGTGCCACAGAAATTTAGCTATATATATATATATATATATATATATATATATATACATTTCTTGTCACAGTACTTGCATAAGGCTTTTATAAAGTTTCAGCCTTTAATTATGGAGATGATACACAGCTTCGGTCCCTTCACAGACTATATATTTCTGTTTTTCAATTTTTGTTTTGACTTCAGAAATGATCCTTTTCACTTTTCCTCAGTTGTCATGTACCAAAGGTGCCTCAATCTATTTACCGAATTTCTTTCGGCTGCTAACTCTGTTTTGGTTTCTTTCAAACTTCATATACAGGTCAGCTTCATTGATGAGATTTGTCCTTCTTCTATGCATGGAAAGGAAAGTAACATAGAAGCTTCTTCATACTTGTGCTTCACATATCTGATCACAGCTCTTCCACAGAGTTCTCAGGGTCTTTCGTTTCTTCCTTCATAATGTCATAAATTTCTCTCAGGTCCTTGTGTACAGTGCCTCCGAGTTCACATTCCGTGAAGAAGGCTCAGATATCATATAATAAGTATTGTTTGGTGTTATCATGGACATTGTTCCTGTAGCTCACATCTTGGTCTCCTTGTAACTCGAATCGTTAAAGATAATGTCCCTCTTACATCATAACAGACTTCCTCACTCGACTTCTATACTTCTAAAATTATTCATATTGATTTTCATGCTTGTTGCTTGCCTCATCAAGTTGTCGATTGCTTCAGATTGCTTTAGTGACTGTTAATAGTCTTTCTTTTACATCTTGTGCTACATAGGTTATCATAGTTTTGGTTCCATCCATTGAGTACAGAGATGATTCACAGGATTTCGGCCTCTTATCACACAGACTTCCAGCCATCTACCTCAAGAACTAACCACAAACTTTGATACTTATCCACTGATACTAATCTCAATTGCACAGGTAATAGGATTCGAACCTTTCCCTACAAAATAATCTTGAATTCATGTGCCCAGACTTTATCTTTTTCTTGCAATATTCTTCGTGCCAAAGGGTAACATAATGCTTCAGACTTTAATACTTGTCACATAGATGATTTGAATACCATCGAAGGTTCGGACTTCTTGTCACAGGAGTAGAATATAGTCTTCTTGTTATGCTCCACATGATTTGGACCTTCGTTACCTTTCATGCACAAGTTTGGATACTTACAGGTCATAGTATTTCCTTTCAAGAGGACATTAACACAATTCCTTAATTTGTCATCAAATTCGTTATGTCACAGAAATTAGTTATAAGGTCTCTGGCCTCGGCCTTTTATCAACAGGTCACTCGAATATTTAATTTCAGAGATAATATGATGTCATATAGTCACAGTAATTTTAAATGCCATAGCAAAACTATCCTCTTGTAGCTGTCTTCAAGTCTTTCTTTGCATTGCTCACAAAATTCCACAAAGATGTAATACCTGGAGAAGCAGTATATTACAGACCTTTGGACAAAGTAATGTCTTGTCAAGGAAGGAGAAGTTGTTGTATGATGACATTTCCAGGAGCTTCCACCAATGTCCTCTAGAGGATGATAAAGATGATCTTTAAGCCTTCTTTGTTTTGTTTTGATGGAGAGAGATTACTGCTGCAAGAGAGAGTCTTCAAATAAGCCAACAATGAGTGATCTTCAAGCTGCCCTTCTTTCACCTTAGCTTTGATACTGTGTTGAGTGTTAATTTTTCATCAAGAATTGTTCTATGCAATTGTTCTATTGCAATTTCACTTCTTCAATTAGCCAATGACAGTAGAGCAATAGTAGATAGAACAATTATACAAATGCACAATGAAAGACAGCCAAGAGACAAGAGACACAATATTTGGTCAATGACCAGGGAAAAACCCCACAAGGGGGAAAACCCATTGCAAATCTTCTTTTATCAGCTTGTTTTCAAATGTTCAGCAGAGAGAGTACATCATCCAAGAGTCAAAGTCAAGCTTTGACTAGCCAATATCCAATATCCAATGATGTTAATATGCCAAGCAACTATCCAAATCAGAGACTAGAGAGAGATGAAGTCAACTAGAGTCAAATCTGATATTCCTCTGATATTCCTACAAATCTGCCCAAGTCAACAGCAGTCAATTGTAACCAAAGAGTGCCCTAACCAGAAATAGGTCAACAGTCAAAGAAGTCTCCAAAAGAGCTCGGTCCTAGTTCAATTAATGCGTCCTCCCTTGTTGATTGAAATGAGCTCAAAACAGTCCACTTCCAGGCAGTCAAACTTGGTCAACTTAGAGAGGTCACCTCAAGTCAAAGGTCCGCAATTAGGGCTGCAATCAAAGTGCCCAGATTGTCTTGGATTTTGTGCCAATAGTTGTGGCCTGCTAGAACAGAGATACTTCACCTAAAACAGCAGTAAAATTATGTCAAATCCACCCAAGTCAACGCTGGTCAACATCCCAGAACAGACCTGAAATCTGGCCAAACTGAAAGTGACACTTGTCCTTCGTACGTGTGAAAGATTCCCTGCAATTCTGAGTTGTACAAACCAATCAAATTAGGAGAGAGCAGAGATGTGTTGAATTGATGAGGTGCCAAATGAAGTTGAGGTCACTTGTATTTATGTGCAACTTGAGGGTTTCCATCTTGTCCTTGAGAGGTGCCATTGGACCCAAGGCTGACCTTGACAATTTTGAACTTGTGGGCTTGACTTCAAAAATCCACTTTCCCTTATCCGAATTGAGTGATTCAAAAGTCAATTTTGATCCTCTCGGAAAGAGGAATTTAATGCAATGGTTGGAGGAATTAACATTCCCTCTCAGCTTGGGAGAAATTCCAACCATATCATGTGATCATCATATGTATCTCATCATCATGTCATGTACATCCCTGCTCATCTCTGCAAGTCTCTGCTCATCTCATGTTGAACACTCTCAAATCTAAAGAAGAAGAAATGCTACAAGGGAGCTCCAACTACCACCCTGACTCTATCACCATTAGGGAGACTACTACAACCTGGAATCATCATCATCATTATTGGGGAGCCATAGCTACACCCAGAACTAAAGACAATGGGCAAGATCAACCTACCCCAATGCGTAGCAATCACACTCTATCCCAAAGTCCCTGACAATAGGTGAGATCAACTTACCGGAGGCAAGGATCACACTCTACCATATTGTCCTTGATCATCCATCTTAACCCTAAAGAGTCAGATGGTAGAACACTTGCATCCACCAACTTGGGCGAGATCCACCTATTGCAAGGGGTAGGGATCACACTCTATCCCAAGTCCCTCATCCCATTGGCCAGATGGGGAGGTCATCCCACAAAGTGGGTAGGAAGCTAACTGGGGCATACTCTGACTAGGGGATATCTCTGGTCTCTAAACCCTATCAGTTAGAGGTCCCTCATCCCCAGGAGCTCATTAGCTCCATTCGTCACTCTAGGAACTCAACTGGGGGGTAAGAGCATTGCTCAGTGTTCTTGATCAGCCCAGACCCTTATCCGAAAGGGTCATCTCACTCAATCCAAGCTGCTCTCTGAAGACTAAGAACTTCCCTTTCGACAAAGCCTTGGTGAGGATATTGGCTATCTGCTCATCTGTCGAAATGTGAAGGAGTCTCATGGCTCCTCTCTACACCATGTCTCGAATGTAATGATATATGATCTCTATATGCTTGGACTTGTCGTGGAACACGGGATTCTCTGACAAATGAATCCCACTCTTGTTGTCGCAATAGATAATTGTTGTGTCCAAGACTTGCTCAAATAGCTCTCCAAAGAGATTCCTCAACCAAATTGCCTCACAACTCACCAAGTTGGCTGCAATATACTTGGCCTTAGCAGTGCTAAGGGCTATAGACTTCTACTTCCTACTCATACACGATATCATGGCGGATCCCAGATTAAAATAACATCCAAAAGTACTCTTCCTATCGACAACACTGCCAACCCAATCTGCATTTGTATATCCATGTGGTCTAACATCTCCAGTGTCATATCTCAATCCAAGGTTAATAGTCCCATGTAGATATCTCAATATATGTTTGGCAGTGACCCAATGTACATGGTGAGGCTCTGTCATAAACTACCTCAAAGTGTTGACTGCGAATCATATGTCAAGGTGAGTGTTCACAAGAAACATCAGGGCACCAACCAGTTGTCTATACTCAGAAGGGTTTGCTAGGTCCGATCCAGTAACCTCTCCGCGTAACTTCTTGAAATTCATCTCCATAGGGATAGGCAAGGATTTGCATTCTACAACGCGAAATCTCTCTAACAGTTTCACAACATAGTTTCCTTGTGAAAGGAAAATCTCTCCCGATCTTTGTCGTACTTCTAGTCCCAAGAAATAGTGCATCAAACCAAGATCTTTCATCTCAAATTCAATAGCCAACTCTCTCTTACATTCAAGAATGAGAGGATCTACACCTGTCAAGAATAAGTCATCAACATATAATACCAACATGAGACGCATACCTTGGACCACTTTGAAGTGCAAGTTTGGATCAACACTTCTCCCTGTGAATCCCAACTTCATCAAGTAACTGTCAATGCGAGCATACTAGGCATAGGGGGCTTGCTTCAATCCATAAAGAGCTTTCTTCAATCGGCACACATGGGTCTTCCTATCATAAACTTCAAATCCTAGAGGTTGTTCAACATATACTTCTTCTTGGAGCAAACCATGTAAGAAGGCAGTCTTCACATCCATCTGGTGAAGGGTCCATCCCTGACTAGCTGTGAGTGCAACAATGGATCGAATGGTGGTGTAGCATGTAACTAGGGCAAATATATCATCATAATCTTCTCCCTCTTTTTGGGAGAACCGTCGGACTACGAACCTTGCCTTGTATTTTTTGATGCTTTCATCAACCCCATGCTTGATTTGTAGAGCCATTTTGAAGTCACCATAGATTTCCCTTTTGGTCTCGGCACAACATCCCATACGTCGTTCTCATAATAGACTCATATTCTTTGAACATAGCATCCTTCCAGACTTGTTCTTTCACAACTTCTTCATAGGTGGGAGGCTCGGCTTGAATCATATTACTCATTGCTACAACATATCCCTAGTACCTATATGACTTCTTGCTCTCTTTAAATGTTCCACGGGCAACAGCATGTCTCTTAGCATCTTGAAGCGTGTCACGAAGCCATAGTGGCCTCTTCTTGGCAAGTGGATCATATGGAGGAGGATCAAAGGGGTCCATGGGTTCCATGGGATCATCAACAATATCTATCTCAGATTCAAGCACAGGTGAACCTTCTAGAATATCGATATCATCACTCTTCTTCTTAGGAGGAGGAGGCGAAGGAAGGTCCCTTGCTTTTCCAAGGGCAACATCTTCATCAAACATTACATCCCTGCTAATTTCAATATTCCTTAGATCAAGAATATATATTCTAAATGCTTTAGAATCTTCACAATATAACAAGCATACCTTTTCTACGAGTGGCTTCTAGCTTGTGTCTTTTGACCTTCGGCACATGGAAATATACGTTGCAGCCAAATATACAGAGGTGACAAATGTCGGGCTTGACACCTGTGAATACTTCTTCAGGGGTCTTGTTGTCCAATGTTTGATGAGGCACCTTGTTTTGAACATATACCATTATATTTGTTGCTTCTCCCTAACGGAACTTCGGCAGTTTTTTATCATGGAGCATGGCTCAGACAGCTTCTACAATAGACCAGTTCTTTCTCTCAGCCACTCCATTTTGTTTAGGATTGTAGGGCACAATAGTCTCCTTCTTGATACCTTCCTTCTTGCAAAAGTCAATGAATTCATTTGAGATGTATTCCCCACCGTTGTCGGACCTGGAGATTTTAATTTTCTTTCTTGTTCGATTTTCAACCAAAGTTTTGAACTCCTTGAAGAGGCCTCATCCTTATGCTTCAAATAATATATCTTGCCTTTCTTGAGAAATCGCCAATGAAGGTAATGTAATATAGATGGCCACCAAGTGAGCGTACGAGCATCGGACCACATATGCCAGAATGAATGAGATGGAGGATGTCTTTTGTCTTATTCCCACTAAAGGGGAATGGTCCCCTTGTCTTCTTTCCACTGGCACACCCTGGACATACTCCATCATGTTGAGCTTGAACATCAGGAATCCCAGAGACTAACTTCTTCAGTTTCGGAAGTGCATCATAGTGAATATGGGCTAGTCTTCGATGCCACAGCTCGCTTTGATGATTTGTATCATGGACCATTGCTAGAAGAGGTCTACTAGTGACTCTATAGAGTCCTTCAAATCTAGATCCCAATGTGAAAGCATCTCTCATAGGGGATCCAACAAGCCAAGTAGGTACTTTTCATTTGATGAAAGCAATCCTCGTTCCTTTGTCTTCCAAAGAAAATATGGATACCAAATTCTTCTTCAATCTCGACACATACATCACATCATGAAGCAAAACAGATTCCCCAGAGTCCAAGTGAAATTTGACAAACCCAAAGCCTTTGACGAGATGAGTGGAGTTATCTCCAAGAATAATCTTCAAACTTGACTCCCTCTCTACCAAATTAGAGAGTGTCAGGCCAAGTAGTAACTCCACAAAATTCAATTCATTGAGTTCATTAGGTTGGTGTTTATTATATACATGAGGGAAAGGTTGTTCATTTCATCTCCCGGTGACTATTCATATTCTCCATTAATTATTTACATCAATTTCAATCATTCACCCAATCCTGATGATCAGGTGTCAACATTCCTCCCCCCTTTAATCTTAAGGGATGTTCGTGAGTCCAAGCATCATTCTGAATCTTTCAAGCTTTTCTCTTCTAAGCGCTTTGGTGAAGATGTCTACAATATGCTCGTTCGTGGAACAATGGCGGAGATGGAATGTTTTGGCCTCAACATGATGTCGAATCAGATGATATTTAGTATTGATGTGCTTCATTCGATCATGGAACTTTGGGTTCTTGGCCAACTTTATTGCAGAGGTATTTTCAATCATGAGTGGAGTTGATTGTACTTGTTTTACCTGCAAATCTTCAAGAATTTTCCTAAGCCACACAGTTTCTTTTGTTGCCTCAGCTGCTGCCATGTATTCTGCTTCTGTTGTGGAATCTACTGGAACTGATTGTTAGCGTGATACCCCAATTTCTTTGTCTCCATTGAAGTCTGAATCAAAGTATCCAATCAAGCTGAAGCCATCCACCTGTGTATACTTGATTCCAAAGTCTTGAATTCCCTTCAAGTACCCTAGACTCTTTTTGCAGCAGAACAATGTCCCTCACAAGGCTTTTGCATAAACCTGGAGAGGATTCCAACAACAAATGAAATGTCTGGTCTGGTAGTAGTTAGGTAGTTGAGACTTCCTACAAGCTGTCTATACTTTGTTGCATCCTCAAATTCTTTTCCTTCAATGGATGTGAGCTTTAATTTTTGTTCCATTGGAATAGTAAGAGGATTGCATTCTGTCATGCCAAACCTGTTCAACAGATCTCCAATGTACTTCTTTTGAGAAAGAAATATGGACTTCGGATGTTGAGTTACTTCAATACCAAGATAGTAATGAACATAGCTCAAATCAGTCATTTCAAAACTTTTCCCCAATTCCTTCTTTAAGGATGCAATGTAGCTTTCATTGTTCCCTGTCGTCAAAAGATCATCTACATATACCACAAGATATACAACTATTTTGCCAACTTTCTTGACAAATAAAGTTGCATCATCAAAATCATAATGTTTGAAATTGAGTTTCAGAAGGTGCTCAGTTAGTTTTTCATACCAGGCTCGCGGTGCTTGTTTGAGGCCATACAAGGATTTCACAAGTTTGCATACTTTATGTTCATGTCCTTTCACTGCAAATCCTTCAGGCTGGGACATAAAAACATTTTCTTTTAGATCTCCATTCAAGAAAGTAGTTTTTACATCCATCTGATGGACTTTCCAACCGTTCTGAGCTGCTAAGGCAAAGAATGTCCAGATGGTAGCCCATTTTGCTGTGGGGGCAAAAGTCTCCTCATAATCGACCCCTTCCTTCTCTGCAAAACCTTTTGCCACGAGCCTGGCTTTGTACTTGTCAAGTGAGCCATCAGCTTTATACTTGTTCTTGTAGACCCACTTGCAGCTAATTGGTTTGGTTTCTAATGGAGGATCATACTCCTTTTGCATCGCTTCTTTCCATTCATCATGAGAAGCAGCTTCTTTGAAGGAAGTTGGTTCAAAATCTATAGACAAGTTCAATTCACAATCATAAGAAACATCCATATCAACAGGTGAATTAAAGTCATCTACATCACCTCTAGTTTACTGGTTTGAATTTCTGGTTCCTGTCTTTCCAACTTCATCGGGATGAGCGCTTTCAAGTGTCTTTGTCAGCCACTTTGGGGGACCTTTCTGAGATGGTCAAGGTTGCTCTGTTGATTGCGTTGGGACTGAATCAAGATTGAGTCTCCCAATTCTATCAATTACATCACTTAAAGCATCATTCGTTGTTGGAGTTTCATGCGGGGGAGAGTGTTCTTCAGAAGAAGATTCCACATGTTGATCTAGTATAGGAATCCCCCCTTC